>JAPYZD010000973.1:0-25191 GCA_030522725.1 Ichneumoninae sp. B BG-2022a | reverse complement strand
ATTTTTTCAGATTTTTATAACATTGGGAAGTGTTTGCAATTCTTGCCCGAATTTCTCGAATTTAGCCAAAATGAACACCACTCGCTCCAACCTCCTTAAGCATGAAAATATGCATAGAATAATTTCTGCCTAATCATTTTTTAGCAGTATTTGATTTTTATTTTTATTTATGTCAATCGTAACTCTTTCTCATCCTTTTCCAATTTTTTATCATCTTGTAAAAGCACAAAAAATGTATATGTAGCGTACGCATATCATTCGCGATCATTTTCGCGTTCAATTGCACTGGGGTTATTGTAAAGTGTTTTTTTTTCTCAGCATTCTTGCTTGCCGATGAAGGATACGACGTTTGGCTCGGAAACATTCGTGGCACCACTTACGGCAAATCACACATTAATTTAACAACCGACGATAAAGAGTTTTGGAATCACAAGTATGATACTCGAAATACATTGATTTGTCATGGCCCTGAAGATAGCCGCACTAATTTAAATTTCATCAAGTTATAACGTCTGTGTAGTGCACTTGTACAAATTTCACTCGGGGATTTTCACTTAGAGAATAAAATTCTACAAGTGAACAATTGATTTCTTCCTAAAGTAGTGTATCGACAGATACTTGCCAAAAATGACATTTTATATCATGCACACTGATAAAAAAATTTTGTTCGATTAACCAAAAGTCACGGTGACATACGTTCAAAGCTGTTATTTGTTTGGTACATATAAAGCATTGTTGCGTTAAATGATTATTTGCTTCAATTGATACAAAAATGTTCGATTGAAAGAAACATTTTTGTTAAACCAACCACATAAACCTTTGAACGTATATCACCGCACATTTGCTTAATCTAACCGTTTCTTTTTCTCAGTGCAGATATCTTTAGGCGTTTCTGTCTACGAACATATGCAAAAATGCAGTTTCTTTAAATCCACCTAATACATTCCAGTCGGCAATTATCTTAGTCTCCGATTATTACTTCGTGAGTGATTAAAATTAATCGAATGTCTTTGGGAATGCTTCAGGTATGCATTTTCAGGCAAAATGTATAAGTGAATGTATTTCCGGGCAAATAATCACTATTCTTATCAATTGCCGTATGATTGATTGTTTTCAATTTTTTTTTTAATTCTCACAAATTTCACTCCTAGCTGGGAATGTAATGTGTAATATGATGATAACAGCTTCCAAGAGATCTCCACGATAGATCTCCCGACGGCGATAGATCACGTTCTCAACGAGAGCGGACAGAACGACTTGATGTACGTCGGACACTCGATGGGCACAATCATGTCTTACATACTTCTATCGGAAATGCCCGAGTACAACAAAAAAATACGTTTCAGCATCAGTCTTGCACCCTGCGCCTTTTATAATCAAGAGAATCTAAATCTGATAATTCGAGTCGCCACTCATTTTACCGATGAAACGAGGGTGAGTCGATGAATACATTTTGTTCTTAACGAAAGCTCATGAGACGTTTAGTGCGGTAACTGCCTTTTGGTGTGACAGCATTTTCGTTGAACCCTGATTTTCTTTTTGACAGGATTTATTCAATTTCCTTGGCATCTACGAATTGTTACCACAAAGACGATACACAATCGTCAGAGAATTTTGCAGCGCTGATTCGCCTGTGCAGTTTATATGCATTTTCGTCATTTCCGTGCTGTTCGGTAGAGAACCCGAAAAGTTTAATTGGGTGAGTTGTAGCTTTAAAAAAGCGGCGAAAAAAATGGAGAAAAAAGCAACACACCTCGTCCCTACGTGTGCAATGAATTTCCTTTTCACCGAATGACAAAAAATTGCATTTATTCAATTTCTCAGGATCTCGTGCCTTACATAGGATTATACAATCCAGCTGGAATTTCCATGAACATTTTTTATCACCTCGAACAAAATATGAAGTCAGGTAATACGTGTTGTGGAAATTGTATACATTATTGTGTGAAACAAACATTTCTTAGTTAATCGATCAGCTCAGAACGTTCCTCGTTCCTCGACAAACGATTTCTCGTCAATGGCAGACAATTTACCAAACATAAAATTCGTACGAAGAAATAAAAATAAAAAATTTCTCGAATATCGACCGACGATATTCGGTCGCGAATTACAGCGGGAATCTGAAATATACTTCGGACAAGTCAAATGATATGACTTTAATCTCGAACGTTGACTTACTGTGATAATTACGAATGACGGCAGTTTACGTAAAATTAATGGCACGCATATCTCGTCAGGTGTACTCCAAAAATACGATTATGGTCAGAGCGACAACATGAAAATATACGGAACGAAAGATCCACCGCTGTACGATTTGTCGAAAATAACCGCACCGTTCGCCTTGATATACGCCGATGTCGATGCGCTTTCCAAGAAAAAGGTAACAATGCGATTACGGGTCATTTATTTTTTACACTCTCATCACAATCCCGTTCGCGGTAATAATTCGTCGGATAATTTATTGCTTTCCTATTCACATTCCGGCAGAATGTCGAATATTTGGCCGGAAAGCTTGCAAACGTTGTCACCGTCGAGGCGGTTCCTTACAATCGCACCAACCACTTGGACTTTCTATGGGGGACCGAAATCAATTATCTACTGTACGACAGAATAATAGAGCTTGTGTCATTGTACTCTAATAATTCGACGCATTAAACGACTCCGGCATTCTTCAATAAAAACGGAATTCAGCAGACTTCAATAAAAACGGATCATTGGGCATGAAAATTAATATTTCCTATTAATAAAACACTATGTTACCGCACAAAAATGTTGTTTGACTTTTTTTTTGTGCGAAATGAGTGCGACCACTGGATTTTCTGCTACGCCGCTAGTGGCGGATAATTAAGAGCATGTGAAACACGTTCTCAGAGTATCTTTCTCGCTCCGCCGAAAGCGCGACTGATGCTATCTCTCTCGCACTCCATAGCTCACATGCTCTTAATATCGGCGAAAGGATAATTGGACACGTATATTTCATATACGCTCGAGTTGACTGAAGCAGGTAGTCATTGACGTGCAGAAGCTGGTGCGCTCAACGAAACGATTAGCAAAACGCTTTTCTTTATGTCTATGATAATAAACTATCATTCGTTGAGTTAATTTATTTATCGGTATCGATCGGTTTCGGCACGTTTCGCAAATTTGTAGCCGTGCTTTAATAAAAAAAGGTCTTTTTTGCCCCATCGAAATATTTTCTGCTACGCCGATAGTGTCGGATAATTAAGATCAACAATATGCGATAATATTGACTATCGATATTTTTCTTATCGAATGTTTAGTAGATAAGGTCGAATGTTCGTGGCAACTCTTACAAACACACAACAAATCACACAATAATTTAACAACCGACGATAAAGAGTTTTGGAACTACAGGTATGATACTCGATACAAGCGCAATCCTGTCGCTCACAACTAATTATCCAAAGTATACAGTCATTAACTGGTTTTCATAATTTTAGTATTATTAATGTATGCCATATCTTTTTTTGCAGACAATAGACTTGCTGGTAGATACAAAATACATCCTAAATATGATCTATTCAAAAACCTAAATGAATGATTTTTTTTCTGATTACGAAGGATTCTTTCGTTCACCATAATTTTCAGTGACTATTATTCTACAAAGTAATAGCATTTTAATGCTAATACTGTAGTTGACCCGCAAGCGATACAGGTGTTTTATCGATGTTGATAACTACACGTGTAGTTGCAATAAAGCGCACGGGCATATTTTTCCCCAATGCATATATATAGAGATCACCGGAAAGTGCTCAATTTTGCATTAGTTAATTGACTATGCATTTACGGTTAAAAATAGATACAGTGGGTGGAAGGCTTACCGTATAATGTAGGCAAAACCAGTTAATTATTTTCTGCGCAACAAACTTATCGCCATGTAACGAAATTATTATCCAATAGCCGACTAAAATTGTCAAGTCCAGAAAAGTAATGAAAAATAAATCTCGACTGAATATATTTAGATCAAGTCTAAAAATGATTTACCGATTGATAATTGTTAAATAATTATCATTTTTTTTTTTACGAATTAGTAACTTTTCGGCATTATCATTGTACAAAATGATTTTTTGTTTTTAATTCTCACCGAATGTCTATTATGATAACAGTATACAAGAGATTTCTACGCAAGATCTCGCGGCTAAGTTTGATCACGCTCTCAGAACGAGCGGACAGCCCGATTTGGTGTACATCGGACACTCGATGGGCACCACCATGTCTTACATCATTCTATCGGAGATGCCCGAGTACAATAAAAAAATACGTTTGGCCATCAGTCTCGCACCCGCTGCCTTTTGGAATCAACAGAAGATAAGTGTGACACTCCGAGTTCTCTGCTCTTTCATCGATCCAATGACGGTGAGTTAATGAATACATTCAAAAAATGAAAGTAAATGGAAAAGCATGTTAGACATTTACTGCAGTATCTGTGATCCTTTTGCGTGACAGAATTTTCGATTCACTCTAATTTTCATTTGGACAGTTATTATTCAATTTCCTTGGCATCTACGAATTATTTCCGCAAGGATCGCTCAAATTTGTCAATGGATTCTGCAACGATCGTTCGATTGGGCAGTTTATATGCATGTTTCTCTATTATGGAATATTCGGCAAAGACCCCGAAGACTTTAATTGGGTGAGTTGTGTCGCATTATAAAAAAACTGCTAATACGTATTTACAGAAACATAGCATTGCACCTGAGAAAAAACTGGCACACGATTCCCCACTCATCTCCATGTAATGACGTTTCTTTTCACTGAACGACAAAATAAAACATTTTTTCAATTCCTCAGGACATTATGTCTTATATCGGAATCTATAATCCAGCTGGAATTTCGATGAGATCTTTGTATTTCTACGAACAAAATATAAACGCAGGTAATGGGTGTTATGAAAAATTGTATAAATTATCGTGTGAAACAAACATTTCTTATTTAATCTCTCGGCTCAGAATATTCCTACAAACGATTTCTCGTTACTAGGCAGAATTCACCAATTAAACGTACCATGAATTTTCAACAAATTTTTCTCGAATACTGACCGATGGTACCCGATCACAAATTATGGTCGGAATCCAAAAATTACCCTGATCGAATCAAATTCTATGATTTTAATGTCGAATATTAATTTACCATCGCCTCGTGTTACAATTACTGTGATAATTATGAATGACTGGAGCTCACGTAACATTAATGACACATGTGTCACGTTAGGTGTACTTCAAAAATACGATTATGGGCAAACCGACAACATGAAAATATACGGAACGAGAGTTCCGCCGTTGTACAATTTGTCGAAGATAACAGCACCGTTCGCCTTATTCTACAGTGACGGCGATGCAGTGTCCAATAAAAAGGTAACAAATCAATGACGGGTCACTTATTATTTTTACACTCATCAAAAACCCATTCGCGGTTAATAATTCGTCGAATAATTAATTATTTTCTTATTCCTGTTCTCGCAGAATGTCGATTATTTGGCAGGAATGCTTTCTAACGTTGTCACAGTCGAGGCAGTTCCTTTTAGGAACTTCAACCACTTGGACTTTCTACGGGCGACAGATGTCAAACGTCTACTGTACGACAGAATAATACACGTCATGTCAGTGTTCTCCAATAATTCGAAGAACGAAACGACCCCATCAATATGAAACTCCAATTTTTGAAATTGTTCTTAATTACATACAGTCTACAAGAAGAGATAATTGGGAATGAAATTTAAATATACGTATCAACAAGACACTGTATTACCGCACAAAACTATTGTTTCGACCTTTTTTCAACAAAGTCCAGGACGTGATATTTTTTTTTATTAAAGACCATATTATTAAATTCGAAAATGTCCAATACGTATCACGTGATCACGTGATACGTACCGAATAATTTTTATGGAAAGTTACCGTTGACAATTCAAAAGCGGAACGCGATTCTGGGAGTTACAAACTGGATAAAGTCATTATTCTTCGATTTAGTACTTTCTACAAATTAATTAAAAATGTCCGAAACAACGCGGATTACGACAATGTTTCTTTCCCATTGACTTCCATCGCCGACAAAGCTTCGTCGCCTTGAAAAAATATAAAAATTCCTTAAAGATATCTGCATGACATCAAATTTCATCTTCGTCAAGTTTCCGCCAATCCGCTGCTTCATGAAAAAAAAATGTTTCCCTTCTAGAATTGTATTCCCTAAGTGAACTTGCCCGAGCGAAGTTTGTGCGAAGCAAAACAGCCTTTACAACTTGATGAAATTTAGTCTCGCGCAGGCTGATAAAAAAAATCCATCTTTCCCACTACACTTCGCATCCAAGGACGACAAAACAACGACACGGCGCGCTCCGACGTCCTCGAAGGTCCTTTTGTAAAATGGACCGAAACGCTTTCCCCGTCGCTCTCGGCGAAATGTCCCTTGTCGAGGAAGCGTGACGTGTTCGCGGTCTCCGTCACGGGGCAGCGAAGAGGGTGTCGCTGGCCGGCTGAGGGGGACGTGAAGTACAGGAGCGCGTAAAGACCGGAGGCTCAGCGGGAAAAATCTTTAATCCGTGTTATAAGCGTCTCGGTGTCGGTGCAAGGTTGTGCGGTATACACGGTGTAACTTCCGCGTCATTTCACCGACGAGCATCTCCGCCCCCGGTCCCGTTTGACCCACGGCGAGGTTCTTCCAGCGGGCGCCGAATCCTCGCGCAACCCTCGCACGCCGTCCCCGAGCAACCCGTGTTTTTCCCCGCCCTCGGCCCCGCGGGTCGGCCGGGACTCGTACGGAGTTAACCGTCGAGGTTGCCGTCGACGAGGCTCTCGCCCCAGCTCCGGCCCACGGCACGCCAGAGTGAATAGGCGCGAACGAGCGTTAAGGGGATGAAAGAGAGATTCGCGAGGGAGCGAGTAAGAGGCGGGAGGTAGCGCGCCAAATGTCGGTTCGCGAGGGTGCAGGCGCTGCCCGGAGAGCCGGAGTGGAAAGACTATCCGAGTGGGGTCCGAGTGAGGCGAAGATGAGAGGAGCGGGTGTCCGCAAGGCCGCTCCTCTACTTTAGCGCTCCGCGAGGTACGACATAGAAAGTACCTCGAGCGAAAAATCTCTCTCTTCCACCTTTTCGCCTGAGATATACGAGTTCGCCGTGTCTGCTGGAGTCTCGAAAGTAAAAAAAAAATATATATATATGTATCTATGTATATATACATTATATACATAGCGGCGAGGAGCGGAACCGGTGGCCATTTAAAAATCTTTGCGAAACCGCAGAACTAATTCGCTCCACGGGAGACGGAGAGACGGCCGGGCTTATCTCCTTCCCTTATTCTCCACCCCCTGCCCCACACCCCCCCCTGCACCTCACCGGGTCTCGCAATGTATCCGAACCCGCGGAACTGCTCTCCCTCGCCGACGGGAAAACGGGAACGAGACGGGGAAAAAAAATTACTGCCAAGCACCGGAAGCGGTTCGCTACAGTTTTGCCAAACGCGATCGACTAATGAACATTAAATAAACCATTCCCGACGCCCGCCCGGCGAGCGTCATTGCCGCACCGGGGCTCCCGGTTACGCCGTGAACACCTCAGCACGGAATTAATTATTGCGGATGGAAAATATGCACGCTCGACGCACACGGCTTTTCCCCGAAAAGCTACGGCAGACATCGTTGAATTTACGCGACGGCGAGACAGAGAGGAAAATGGAACCAGATAAATATAACGAAACTGCAACAAAAAAAAAGGGAGAGAAATAGTTGCAAGTGTGCATCACCCCGTGGCCGGCGTTTCGCAATTTTTGTGGTACCCGCGGGAATCCACGCTCGTGTCGGTTCCCTTCCCTTCCGTTCCGTCCACCACCGTGTATACCTGTATTTGTATCGTTTCGAGTTTCCGTTATACCTGCTGCTTCTGCACACCCTCCGCGCGGCTCGTCGCGACGGTGCAGAATTTTATAACGCACTCGCGGCTCGACATTAACGCGAAAGTTACTTTCCTGCGAAGGCTTTCCCTCAGCGCCGGCCCGTTCCGGGCGGCCATAGGGCAACGTTAAAATCTCACTTCCGTTACGACGACGATATAAGAGGGAGGTCGGTGGAACGAATGGGAGAGAGCGGAAGAGAGCCAACCCCTTCGGACTCACCGGCACCGCTTCCACTTATACTTAATCATTTAATTGACCACGGGATGATTCCGTGAATTGCTAAATCATAAAATTATTAGTGCCACTACTTGGCCCCATGTGCCGGAGTGAAATATTAAAGTATCCCGGCTTTACCGACTCCGAGACTAAACTGGTGCACTTTGAATGACTACTAATTACTTATTTTATTAGGTACACCGGTACACTCGTCGGAAGCCTCGCCACGTCGACGTCGCACTTTTTTTTATCGTGGCCACTTCTGTTATCGTTGGCAATGCGAGCTCGAGGTTCGCTGCGAGATCGAAACTCGCAGTGAATGCGACTTCGCATCGTGGGGTAGTTATGGAATTTTAGATGAAAAAGGCGTTTCGTATTTTTTTCATTTGTACAATTCGTTTCGTTTTTAATACACAAATGACACAATTAATAAAACCAGTAAGGAACCAGTAAGGATCCACTGAGGACCCAGCATAGAATCAGTAAGGAACCAATAAGGAACAAGTAAGAAACCAGAGAGGCACCAACAGGGAACCAGTGAAGAACCAGCAAGGAACTGGTAATGGACCAATAATGGATCAGCATGGGACCAATAAAGATCCAGTTACTAATCAGTACAGAACTAATATGCAATCAGTAACGTACCAGCAAAGAACTGGTATTTTACCAATAAGTGATCGGTAAGGAACCAATAACAAACCAGCAAGGAACTGGTATTGGACCAATAAGGAACCAGCACGGGACCAATAAAGATCCATTTACTAATCAGTAAAGAACTCATATGCAAGCAGTAACGATCCAGCAAGGAACTGGTAATGGACCAATAAAGGACCAGCACGGGACCAATAAAGATCCAATTACTAAGCAGTAAAGCAGTAAAGAACAATAACAAACCAGCAAGGAACTGGTAATGGACCAATAAAGGACCAGCACGGGGCCAATAAAGATCCAGTTACTAATCAGTAAAGAACTAATATGCAAGCAGTAACGAACCAGCAACGAACTGGTAATGGACCAATAAGGACCCAGCACGGGACCAATAAAGATCCAGTTACTAATCAGTAATGTACTAATATGCAAGCAGTAACGTACCAGCAAGGAACTGGTAATAAGGGACCAGCACGGGACCAATAAAGATCCAGTTACTAATCAGTAAAGAACTAATATGCAAGCAGTAACGAACGAGCAACGAACTGGTATTGGACCAATACGTGATCGATAAGGGACCAATAACAAACCTGCAAGGATCTAGTATCAAACCGATAAGGGACTAGTTAGGATTCGGTAAAGAACTAGCAAGGAACCAGCAGAGAACTGACGAAAAGATAGTAACTGAACAGTCGTCAGTGAATGAACGCCGCATTTCGTTAAACTCAACTAGCAATTCAGTGGCAATATTCCGACCCCATAAATATTTGACCTGCAACAGGGTGCCATATCTTTACCCCTGGAGGATGGAACCCGGTACCTTCGACAAGAACCCCCCATTATCTTTCGCCACTGCAAAGTCCATCTATCTCCATCCGGATCAAGCCAAACAAACCATGAAACCTGCAGTTGCAAGAAAGAGCCAGCTTCCGCGACATCACCGTCAGGCTTCCCCAGAAGGAGCGGTGATAGTTCAGCGCAAGGCTTGGACTTGATGGCCACTTAGAAACACAATATCCCTCGACGTACATTCGGTTACCGTACCGTAGCCGGCATGAACGCACGAGAGCCAGCATGTGGTCCCATTACCTTAATACCCTTTCGCGAAAGCCAGTAATCGTCTCGACCAATGGAAAACCGCCCCATCATTGAAAGCCAGCTCCAGTTCCCTTTTCATTTTGACCTTAATAAAAAAAAATGTATACAACACACGACACATCGATAGGAAGCGTTGCACGTAGCTAGACCGATCAAGCTAGGCCAGGTTCCTCCTGCAAGAGACGTAGAATTCTCAAACATTATAACCGGGGGGGCTCTCGCGATCTCGGGGTCAATTTATTACCTAAATCCAGTTTCGCGACACATCTTTCAAGCGAACCCTCCGCAACCTGCACCGTACAGCGCCGCCAGACTTCCTCGTCCTCCAATCCTGCGGGCTATAAGCTTCGCGCGCTACAACGTAAGTCCCCAGACTACGTTCCGTGCGACGCACCCCGCTCCTGCAGATAGGCGGAGAGTTTACCGTGCGGTACAGCTGTGTGTATTACATATGTGCGCCCGCTATGGGTTATATCTACATCGCAGGAGTGCTCGGGCGCCGGAGCTTTTTTGCCAGTGAAATTTATGGCGAGGTAATAGAGGGCAAATTAGAACCACATGACTGGCTCTACCATCAATCCACTCTCGGCTCCGTCTCTCCGTTCCGTCCTCACGCTCCCCCCCGAGCACCCACACCGCCTGTCCGACGGACTTCCTTTTTCGTTGCGCCGACGCATTCTCCGTTCGCGTTTCTCTTCGTTCCGTCGCGCTTCCTCTCGTCGCCGCTTCCGCGGTTCAACCCCGCTCTCGGCCCACGCCGACCACGTTGAATAAACTAAACTCGTCGCGTGCCACGACAACGATATAACTCTCGCTCGAATTCCAAGCATCCCCCTCGCCGCGAGACACACGAACCATCGTCGCTATGGCTAACTTCGCACTACCGAGTCAAGCAAAGCGTGTACCGTTAAGCCGCGACCGAGAGTCGCGAACTTCTCGCGCTCATTCTCCGTACTCCCTGCATCACCCCGGTCATTAACGGCCAGGTCAGGCGCGTGATTTTCCGCGAAGCGATGACCGATGCGAACGAATAAAAACTAATGGCGCACATGCGGAAGCTTTTACCGCACGGCGACGTCGTTACTCGAAGCGTCGATGCGGATCAACTTTCTATGACCACTGGCGTTTCATACACTTTCGTGCACGCGTAATGTTATAATGGCAATGTTAATTGTAATTATTATTATTCGATATCATGTCTCTTTCATGCGAAGCTATAAAAGATTTATTTTATTTCGATTTATTTCCAGAAAATCAATTTACCGGCTTGCCCGCTTATCAGCTCCTTTGGTTTGCCAAAAAATGCCGGATATTTGGAACCCCCTAAAAAATACGGTGGGGTGGTATAGCTCCTGAAACACATATCCCCCGAAAAGTTAAGCCTCGAAACGTCACTTTATTAAAATGTTGCGGTCCGTTGATCACGAATATGATGTTCATTTCGCTCCAAACCCAATATTTTAGATTTTAATCTCAAAAATGCGATTTCACATTAGTGCAAACTGTTTTTAATGCATGAAATCGAAGATACAAATGTCCCACTACACTTACGCATAATAATTTTATAAACGGAAAAAAAATTTCATACCGATAAAAAATATTTCATAAAAAATCCCAATCCCTTTGCAATTAATTTTTCACGTTTTTCAACGTACTCAAACGGGACGATAAAACGATTGTAAAACTTTACGCAACCCTATCTTGACCCTATCTTGTGAACTTTTTTCCGTAGAACGCGATGGGCTCCCCTGATTTTTTTCTAGCTCCATTGGGAGGCGAGATATCGACCTTTGAAAATCACGAAAATCGACATTTTTCAAAAGGAATTCAAAAAGTGAAAAATTGTTGTTCAATCGATTTTTTTTTATTTCAAAGCTATATTCCATGTATTTTTTCCCGCCGATCACGAATATAACAATCATTTTACTCCTAACCCAATATTTTCCATTTAAATCCCAAAAATGCTATTTTACGTGCATAAAATCGAGACTTTCAATGTCCTGTACTTTAGTCCCAAAGAGGCCAGCGGATTCGTGTTTAGCGGGAAAAAATACGTCGAAATACATTGAAGTTCATTAAAAAAAAGACAAAAACATTTACTAAACTAAATATACATTTTCAAACAAACTCAAATTTTCGGAGAAATAAAAAATTTAAAAAATGCCACATTTTTGAAAACCCCTTAAACAAAAAAAATCCTCAAAACTTTTCTCGCCCATTTTATCCCTCGATGTACCGAAAAAACCTCAAATCTGAGTGAAATTTCCCGAAACACGGCGATGCTGGAACCGAGGGTTTTGATTAATTCCTTCAGTTCGCATTTTCACCCACTTTTCCTTTTTCCTTCGGCTTGACTTTCGCTCGAGAAGAAAAGAAATAATCATCGCACGAAAACGCGCTCGATCGCCGAAAACAAAGGTTCGAATGAGCGATCCGAAAAAAAAATAAAACAACAAAAAATGTTATTGGATGAAAGGATTTACGGAAAAATACGACTGTTCTTTCAGGATTGCACAAAGCGCGCTCTACGGTATAATCAGAGACCGGCGGAGGCAGAGGGAGAGGTGCACGGCTGGGAAAGTAGGAAAGCTTTTGCTGGCGTAGCGCGCGCCAGGGCATTCCGCGGTCACGCTGTGGAAAGCGAGAATGGTGCTCGCGGTGTTTGCTAGCTCTTGCCTCCGGCGAGAGCAGCTGCTGCTGTTGGTATTCTGAAAATTTATAGCGGAACGAAATCGGGCCGTACAAGGAAGGCGCCACAGCGACTGTGCGGCGAAACGATTGCGCGATCTCTCTCGCCCTCTCCGCCGACCCGCTGGTATTAGATATCCCGCCCCGCAGAGAAATAGTTTGAAAACGAGAGGAAGCGAGAAAATAGAGGTTGGAAGAGGTGCGTCTCGGGTAAAGCCGCGGTCGCTAATTAGTAAGGTCACGCCGGTAGTGTGCCCGTATTCTTCGCGAAACTTTTTAATCCGAAAACTTTGACAAACTTTTCACGCCAATACCACGAAGAGAAAACTCCCGGCTGATCGTGCCCGGGGTAAAGCTCGCCCGGTAGTTTCGCACACGGAGAACACGGAGCTTATACAGCGTCACTTTTGCTCACCTCTTCCAGAGACGATTTTTCACGGCTTTCGTAAGGCGGCGCGCGCGCGCCGCGCATTATCTGAAAAGTCTGAACGACCAGTTTGTAATCGCGTTCCGGCGAGGGAGGGAGCTTTCCGTGGCGATGGATAGTGACCAATTGTGCTGGTTATTCATCATTTACTAGTGAAGACCGATACTGAATGGGATCTTTTTTTACTCAAGGCTTTGGTTAAGTGTCCGAGCTTGGATAAAGCCGAACGGGGCTAAACGAGATAAGAGTTTTTTTGCTCATACCCTGCGAAAAATCTTGGTTTTTCCCCCTTGTTCCGTTTTGCCCCGACCTCCCTTATCTACAAATATTGGACGGGCGGGGCGTAAATAAAAAATTATTTGGTGTAAATAAATATTTATTTTAATCAGATAAATAAATATCTATTTTTATCAAATAAAAATTTGTTTTAAGCGAATAAATATTTATATGCGAATCTAGTAAATTACTTTTCTGGGTGTAGATGTAAAAACCAATAATGAATAGAATTTTTTGTCGAATTGTCTGAACATATATAAGGCTGAACGAAGCAAAACGAGCTCGGGTCGTTTGCAGAAAAAAGGCAAATTTTGTGCAGGACATAAAAAAATTTGCATTTTTGCCCTGTGTTCCGTTTTGCCCCGGGGTGGAGTAAGTTTCCAGCCCGTAAATCGCCCAATTGTTTTGTTCTATTATCGAAGTGGCAACGTTTGGGGGTCGCGTTGTGAAACACGGCGCCATCATCATCACAGTCACAAAATACGAGTGCGCTGCTCTCCGCGGCTACGTGTAATTTATCGCTGTCGTTGACTCCGCACGAAGGATTTGCCAGACCCCATATATATTCGTCTGTGTACCGTGTTCTTTGGGTTTGAAAAGCAAAGCTGTTTTGAAGATACTCGGCTTCCCTCCACCTCGAACCCCCTCGTCGCGGTTGTTTTCTCGCTCGGGTTCAATGGAAGTCCCAAAATAGAACTTTACGATGTCGAAGAGCCGGGAGACTCCCGAGCCCTCGGTAAAAGCTGCTTTCGTTCGTGTCTGAGCTCATAATGCAAAAAAACTTCAATACCATTTCGCAGAGGCATGCACGAAAAATATTGTCGATCGATCGGCATTTTTTTTCTGCGTATTGTATACTGTTACCATTATTATTGATATTATCATAGTCGATGAACTTTCCGCCGAAGTTACGAGCAAATTGCGAGGCGCCCAAATTTACGAGAAAACGATAAACCTTTATTTTTGTCACCGAAAATCGATCATTGGAATTTGGAAATTTATTCGTTAAAAAATAATACGGAACTGACCTGAGTGGAATTGTTTTCTGCATACAGATTCTCTACCGAACATTCTGGTAAGTCGGTCATCTCGACCGCGGAGAGGCGACTATATGTATATTCATGCATGACCACCAACACCAATATCCACCCCGTCTGTCTCCGATGCATTCGTATTCAAGCAAGCGTGTACGTTCGTTGTGTGTACAAAAGCAGTACCGGCGACACTGCCGGCAGAATTTTCGCTGGCTTGCACGCTCTAAAAGCCCTCGTCGTTCTCGTGACTCGATGACGCGGGCTAAATAAATTGGAGGATTTATTTCCTGTTTTGTGCGAAACAATTATGCTGGAATCCGATAATGATGATGATGATGACCCCATTGTTTCTATAACGACCGGGAAACGAGGAATATGACGGGTCTTCCTTTCCGGTTCTGTTATTCTTCGGCTTTAGCGAAATGTTGAATACGGCGAATGGCGCATTTTTTTTTCATTATTCAAATGAATCACTTGGTAGGAAAAGCAGTAATGATGTCCGGGATAAAAATGGATGTGTTGAAATTTTTTTTTGCATTATTGACGAATTCGTTTTTACCTCCCGTTGCTGGTGTTGGAATTCAGACACACCGGAAGTCTGCTCTTCAGATCGAACGATCCGACTTTGTGATGGAATGATCGAACCATTTTTCACAATATGAACCATCAGTGTCAACGTGTATCGCCAACTCGGCCTTCGATTTTCGATTTTGAAAAGGGTAAAATTCTAAAATCAAAATGTCCGATCTTGAAAAGGCGATAGAGTAGAGGGGAGCGGGGCAAAATGGGACGATGGGGAAAAACGCAATTTTACAATAACTTTTCGGTGGTAGCGATGGTGGTGAGTGGAGCAAAATGGGGTTGAAAATCCGGATGTATCGTTGCGACAAAATAGGTGATCCAAAAATTCTCGGAAAATTATAGGTATAATAATTATAATTATAAGAAAATTAAATTGCCTCACTCGCCTTTATCCCGAAATAAATGAACGAGTCAAAAGGAACTTCGCAAGAAACGAACCTATCAAACATGGGACTGAAAATTTCCCATTTCGTCGAAATCTTCCACATCTAATTTTTTTAAATCGCTAATCTCTTTAATAAAATAATCTCTAGGAAATTGCTAATCTCTTTAATAAATAACTAGTAATCGGAAAATGTTATTTAGTAAATAATTTAGTAATCGGAAAATGTAAAACTTCGAGTGTAATGTGACCGGCTGTCTGTAATTGATTCTCCGAATACTCGTCGGTGCGCTTTCCCATTAAATCAGATCCCAAGAATCGGTATAACGAAATGGCAAAGGAATATATCGTGAAAAATGTGAATAACGTTCGCAGGGAGAGTAACGAGAATCCGTAACGGGATACGAGTTTTCATGCGAGGCCATTACGCGTTTCGACGAGCGACGAGCAATTTTAACATACTATACGGATACGAAAGTTCTCTCCCTTGCTGTATATGGCGGCGCGAATAGAAACATGTAGTTACGTATAGAGAGAGGCTTACAGGGTGGCGCGGTGTGCAAAAGCGTGTATAGCTCCAGCAGCAGGAGCAGTAATGAAATATGCTTTTCCAATATTTCAATATTGCGGAGAAACAATTTATCTCCTTGGCCGTACAGCCAGTGCGCGCCAGCTACAGGACTAGACTCTTCGCTCCCCCTTAACTTCGTACCTATGGCCAGCCGAGCGGCACGTCGTGCGTTACAATAACGGAAAAATTTTACCGCCCGCCTCTTTCCCCTCTCTATTTATATATAGGGCTAACGGCTCTGGGTATATAAAATATAGGATTAATCCAATGGTATGCAGTGCCGAGGTGGAAACACATTTGTCGGTTGGTCCTTTAGTTACATATAAAATATCATCGCGGTAGTTTCTTCCGATTTACTTTTGGCACATTTTTATTTGAACTGGTATTAAAATTAGTGTACAAAAAATTCGTATCGAATTTAATGTATTGGTATACTAGGAGTTTTTGTACATAAAACGGTATATAATTTCGAGTAGAATCGTGATGAAAAATTAATGTGCAGTATATTAAAAACTTGAGAAATACTTTACTTTTAATCATTTTTAAAATAATTTTACCACAAAATTACTTCTAATTCTAATAATTTATTTTAATTTCAC
The DNA here is from genome assembly GCA_030522725.1 of Ichneumoninae sp. B BG-2022a. Classification (NCBI taxonomy): domain Eukaryota; kingdom Metazoa; phylum Arthropoda; class Insecta; order Hymenoptera; family Ichneumonidae; species Ichneumoninae sp. B BG-2022a. The sequence goes on along the minus strand of JAPYZD010000973.1, from coordinate 8,763 downwards.
TGTGAAAGTATATTCATTTTTCATCATAGTGCTATATTATATTTATACAAGTTTTTTTTTACAGGAGTAAACTTTTTAGTGGCCCATATTCATCACTTTTACTATATTATTATTATTATTTGTAAAAAAAGTTTGTACTTTTAACAACAACTTATTGTCCCCAAACGACAATTTTTTACTTGTTAATTTCCCTCGCACCATCCCGCTCTAGATTTACAAACAAAAGTATAAACTAAAATTGTCAATGACCCGCGTAATAAAAAGACGGGCTTGTACATTCAAACTTGAACAAATGAGTTTGTGACTTCTTCAACAAAATGATTTTTACGAAACTTCGCATTCCGATTTTACGGAATACTTTTTTACTGAGTATTTACCGATGGGTCGGGTTCGTCGAAGATCCAACTACCGTATCGTTTTTCATGTGTGACATACATGCGGGGCGATCCTGGCCGTCGCCGCTGAGTCAGTGACTACGGAAATTCCAATGTATGTGTAACACTATTCGAATCGAAAATTCTGACAAAGATTCCGCGGTGAGATAGAGTGCGGAGTTTCGACGTGGCCGATGCTCCGTCTCGAGTGCGAGTTCACGAGAGAATGGGTTCCGTTCCCGTGCATACAGTTATGGTAGTCACGCGCCGTGCAGAAAGTGCAGCGAAACGGGATATGTGGAAACGTAGTAACACGTAGAGACCGCTACATCCGAGGCTAAACATACGAGCGCACTCAGCAAGGGATGGCTGCCCAGAGACTGAGAGATGGAAAGTCGGAGAACCGGGTTAAACAGTGCCCGAGGCCACCCCTGTGCGACTCTTCGCTTAGTAAAAAAGGTTTGTACTTTTTAAAGCAACTTATTGGCCACAAACGTCCGCAATTTTTTATCTGTTAATTCTCCGATCGCACAATCCGGCTTCCAGTTTTACAAACAAAAGTACAAATTAAATTTGTTAATAAGACGGGAAATAAAAGGCCAAGTTTGAATATTCAAGCCTGAAGAAACGAGTTTGTCATTTATTTAACGAAATTAGTAGTACGTATATTTATTGACATTTCGCTTTTATATACATATTGTAACTCATACAGTGTAACAATAAAAAATAACAAAAATGCCAATGAGTTTTGGTATAAGATACGGTAGTTGTGTGGAGAAATATTGGTTATTGGTTATTGCCTATGGAGTTTCGTTGTACATTCTTTTGATGGTTTCGTATATGGTGTATGTGGGGAATTTGTGTTGGGGACGAAATTATTTTTACGAAAATTCGTATTCCGATTTTACGCAATTATTTCTACCTATCACTTCTTACTGTGCGTCAATTCCTTCCTTGCGTTCTCTCATTTCGTCCAAATACGCACACGGGGAAAAATAGTTATGTTTCTCTATCAAAATGTGGATCGTTAATAATTTATTGTTGCGGCAGCAAAAATATTTGGCTGCTACGGCGAAATATTTGTTGTCACAGCAAAATATTTGCTGCCACAGCAAAACATTTTGTTGTCCCTATGTTAACCAGGTAAATCGGTTATGGTAATAAAATTCTTGTTGTCCCAACAATTTTCTTCTCCGTGCACGAGGCACGAGGAGAATTTGCCAAAGTGGGATCGAAGCCGACCCTGAAGATGTGAGCCTGGCGCTGGGAACGCTGGGAGTGCTTGGTTTTTTTTTTTTCCTTGTCTTTTTTTTCTTCGGTATTTTTTTTCTACGTCGCTCAACGGTGCGAAAGGAGAGGATACGGAGGAAGAACACCGGCGCGTCGTCACTTCGATCGCGATGAGAGAGCACTCTGCCATTCGTACGACCATCGCAGCGACGCTTTTCGTCCCTCGCTGCGAAGCACACTCACCTTTCGATGACGACGGCATTAGTCGACGATGCGTTCGATAAAAAATAGGCCGAGCCCCAGTTCTTTTTTTTTATCGATTAAAATAAAGATAAAAGCGAAGAGTTATTATTTTTGTTTAAGTTAAAAAGAAAACTCTTCAGAACAAATAAAAAAAATTGCAAGAACGCAGCGTTGCATATAAAAATGGTCGATCGATAATCGATAATCGACCGATTTCTTCTTCTATTTCTTTTCACTGTTTCGATCGAAAGAGACTTAGAAAAAACGTAAGGTTTGTATATTTACGTAACATTTATTAAGATCTTTGCCTATGACACGAGATTTTTCAGAAATGCTTTCGATCAGTAAGTTCATCTTCTTAATCATAAATAATGATAAGCAATCTTTAAAAATGCAACAAAAAATCCGAGTTCTTGTGAGAGTTGGTTCACTCATATAAAAAAATCGCTTTCCCGATCAAGACGCGAAGCGTTCCATATATAAATTCATAAACGTCTAAATGTGTAATATCTCTAAAGGTCGTTGATTCATCGCATGCATAGTTAATAACCACACACTTACAGCCGCCACTACGACCGTTATTCATGGTGGTTAACCATTCGCAAAAAATATCGGAGCGCTGCGCCCCTCCAGTCGGCTCTGAATATTCGATGAACATTGTATCGATCCACTTGCCGATCTGGATGTTAAGAATGGGTCAGGCGCGTCGATGGAAATTTCGCTCGAATTGGTTAACGTATAAACCGCCCGGCATATATATATATAATACATACATATCTATATATGTATCTATATCTATATATGTATATCTATAATACAGTTGACCTCGTTTCTGGACAATTATTGCGGAGTTTCGACTAGTGCGGAGAATCCACATTCCCGCCGGCTTCTCTCCCTGGAGATTCATCCTCCACCTCGGAGCCGAACTCGGCTTCCTCTTACCAGCTCGGTCCATTCGCCGGATCGACGGAAACTATATTGTCTTTCGGAGCGGGAGGTTTGTGCGCTCGTGCCCGAGCGGGGAAACGTAGCCCGTACCAGCATCGGCGAGCTTTAATCTGCTTTAACCACATCCGGTCTGCGTGGGAAGCGCCGCACTCTCGTTCGGCCGTACGGAATCGAAGCGGACCGCGGCTCTCTCAGACGGTCCAAATAGATCCCAAAACCGAAATGCTCCCGCAACCAGTAGTAATGGCGGAGTACGGTGTGTCCAGTATTTGAACGAGCGTACACACGTATGCGGTGCATGGTCCGTGTGTATAGAAAGGAAGCACGCGAGCGTGGCGAGTCCATGTACGAGGCGAAGCTCCGCCAGCGCACCGGATCCGGTCATCGCGCACGGGAGTTCCCCGCCCGTCCCCGCAACGAAGAGGAATTTCCCCGAAGCGCCCGAAGTTACTCGCACTACGTATCAGCCCCGACGCATAGAAGAAGCCAGCGAATGCTCACTTGCTCATCGGCGATCCAAATTCAACGATTCTAATCGAAATTCCATTTCCTCCGCCTGTCCGCCAACCCATGCAGGTTTTGCCAATGGTCGGGCAAGTGTTGGTGTGACGATCGTCGAATCCCAAAGTATTGGCTCGCCAATGGTTGGTTTGATGATTTGTGGCCAAAGCTCGGCCGCGTTCGACTCGTCAATTGTTGGTTAGTCGATTTGGGGCCAATGTTCGACCGAGTATGAACTCACCAAACATTGACTTTCCGAGCTTAGGCCAATGTTCAGCCGAATACCGATTCACAAACTGCTGGACGGTTGATGCACACCCAGAAAAAAAATTTATTTGACGGCCACCGTTTATTGGTTTAAGTAAAATATTTATTAGATTTAAATACATATTTATTTGAATTAAGTAAATAGTTACTTAAATGACATTAATATTTATTTAAATGAAACAAATATTTTACTTAAACTAAATAAACGGTGGCTCTCAAATAAATTATTTTCCTGGGTGCATGATCTCATGAGTCATTGGTATGCCGATTTCGAGTTTTACAATGTAAGAAATAGTATTGCTTTAAAACCACTCTCGCCCTACATGTAACCTACATGTAACCTACAGAGAGAGTCGAGATTGACAAGCAATTCTCGACCGATCCTCTTGACCGACCTTGGAGCCAATGTTGGGTGCCAATATTGGCAATTACTTATCATCCAAGGCTCCCTCGATAATTGGGCCAAGCCCGCATGCTAATGCTGGTCATATCGGTACTATTGGCCCAACTATTGGCTACATACTATCACCCTGCATGTGGAAGTTCGATCCTTCCGCCAGCCAATATCCTTCGCCGAGCTGTGCGCTACGATCGATTTTCCACCGCCAATTTTTTCTCCTCCGATAAATAACAGTCAAATCAACGATACAGCGCTAAGATCGAACAGTCGATCGCCGCCACCCGGGCGAGTCGGCGAGGCATACATTTAAATAGTTTTATCCGCGGACCTCCGGCGAAGTCGCGCCCGAGAGGTCGAGATACCGGGCTGTCATCTCCTATCTGCCTCAGTCATCTCATTTCAATAAAGTTCAACCGGCGCTGCGCCGGAGAGCGAAGGCGAACCCTCCCGCGCCCCCCCGACCGGGCCCGCTGGTTTTCCGCCCCGACGCTCTTTCCTCTCTTTCCCCGCGACTCCGCACCCGTCACTTCCGTACACTTGCCCTCGCGGCCCACTTCCTCCCCGGGGCAAGACGGAGCGGAAGATACGCGCCACGCTCCGCGACGGAGAGAGCGAGTTACGATAGAAATTCGTCTTTTAAGTAATGCTCTTCCTTCGGCTACTCCGTGGAACGCGGCTCCATCGGGCCAGAGGAGTCTCCCGAGGTGGATGCACGACGAGGCCAGCCATACCGAACCGGGCCACCCTCGCACACCGGTAAACCATGCGGCGGTAGTAACGTCCCCGTCCTGCACCCCGACAGAATGGGGTCATGCCGATACGTTCTTAGGACCCGGCGTGTCTGTGCACCGGAGCCGTGCCAGTGGCAGAGCGCAGAAACGATATCGTGACGGGAATCGTCAACGAAACTCTCTCGACGGAGAAAAAAATATACACGGAAAAAAGCGAGAAAAACGACACCGGAAAATAAGAGAATAAACGCGAAAACAGCTGTGATCGCGCGACTAAAAAATATCCAATCTCGCGGTGCCGATAAGGCGACACGTTCGTTCTCAACGCGTCAGCTTGCTTTGTGTTGTGGAATGTTGATTTTTTTTTATTGGACATTTAATGCAGGGGACTGGAAGATTTTTTAATTAAATAAACGGGTGGAAATTTAAGTGTACAATCTACTGGTAACATTAATTTATTTTTGTAGTGCAATTAAAGGAAATTATTGGATTTAAAGTACTTTCAGTAAATGTAAAGTACATCATTGGATTTAACGTACTTTTAGTAAAAAAAATATATATATATATATATTTGTAAAGTTTTTGATATGCCGTACTATTAATTTCTCATCACGATTGTGCACGAAAATTAATAAACCAGTTTTCGCATTAAAACTTTCATAACCAGTGGATTAAATTTCACGAAATTTAAAATTCGAAATTTAATGCACGGGACTGGAAGATTTTTTATTAAATAAGCTGGTGAAAATTTAAGTGCACAATCTACTGGTAACATTAATTTATTTTTGTAGTGCAGTTAAAGGAAATTATTGGATTTAAAATACTTTTAGTAAAATCAATGTAAATTATTGGAATTAGAGTACTTTTAGTCAAAATAAAAATAAAATGTTTGTAAAGTTTTTGACATGCCGTACTATTAATTTCTATTTCTATTAATTCGCATTTCCTTGTTCGATTTTTTTAATCACTAGCGAATAAAAAAAAAAACGCGTCGCCCGAATTATCCTAAATGCTGATCGGCGGGTAGAATAATAAATGTCCGCGAATGAATTCATCAGCAACGAAATATCTCACTCCCGAGACGAAATTTCGAGACGTCTCTCAGTTTTTATTCCCGCAATTGTTTCCGGTAATCGCTTTTAACGAGATCCCGGCCAACGCCCGACCGCGTGTTTCATAAATATTTTAATCCGCTGACGAAACGTATTCCGTAAGGCGAATTAATCTACATATTCCCGCTCACTTTTACCCTTCTCATTTTTTTCGTAAAAAAAAAAAAAATGTTTCATCGCCCGGTAATTAGACTCTCGAATATTCGTTCGAGACGGAACGCCCAAGATATTTTCATCCCCATTTAATTTAATGATCCGTGACGAACCTCTAAGTCTTCCCGCTGATCCGTCCTCGGGATGGTCTTTACCCCCGCCGCCCCGATCCCCCACCCGTTCCCCCCACCCGCGGTTCTTCGTACAATTAGTTCGATGTCGAACTTGTTGAAAGCCTCCAGTGGCCGGGGATTTCCTCGGGCGGCAAGAGTACCGGGGTAGGAAAATAAAATGAATGAATGGAAAAGTTTTCGAAAGTAGTGGAACGAGTCCATATCGGATCAGACCGGTGACCGTGGCGCTGCCGGTCCGCCTTCGGCAGGCCGCGGTGGACGAAGTCCGCCGACCACCCCGTCAAAGCCCGTCCTGGTGTATCTCCTCCGTTGTGCATTTCATCGTCAACCGAGTCCCACATTTCGGTCCTTCCGTCTCTCCTCCCTCGGCCCGACTCGCACACGCCGGATCGTCGAGCCAACCTGCGATTGCAGATTTTCTTCCCTTTTTTTTAATCCCCGGTGAAAATCCACGATGCTGGCAACGCCGGGGCATAATACCGGTGCGGAGGGCGGTGCGGCGGATTATCCGAATGCTGATAGAGCCAAAGCGAGAGACGGCCGGAGGCGGAGACAGAGGATGTGTTCTGGTGCTCTCTATCGTGGAGGCCCGACAACGGAGAGGATGGAATCTTTAGTGAGCGGGGTAGGCTTACCGGGGGCTTAGGGCTCTCCGGCGGACTATCCGGTGCTGTTTGCCGAGGGAGAATCCGCCAGCACCGCCGTATCTCCCGCCCGAGTGCGGCTAAGCTACGTGCACGCGCTCCGCTTTCCCCGCGCGGCGCGGCTCAAAGGGAGAAAGGAATTTCGTTGGCGGAAAAATGTTTTGTCAGATTAGAAAATAATGCCTCCCTCGCCACCCTCGCCGTCACCCTTTCCGGTTAGCGGTGACACGGTGGGAAGGACGGGAGAATGGAGTGGCGAAAAGGGGTTGCGAATGAGGCGCGGAAGAGGAACCGAAGATGAGCGGCGAACCCTGCGGTTCGTACGTGTGTAGTGTGCGTATGTGTGTGTGTGTGGGACGCGTGTAAGCTGCGTGCGTGTGCGGGTGGGACGTGCACCGGAAGCACGTACCACCGCGAACCACCGACGAGCTGGCTTTTGTCCGAGCGTCCGACGTTCCCGCAGAAGCTCAACGGATGCTTTCCCTCAAGGTAGGGACGGTTGTCATTTCGTTTCTGGATTATTTTTTTTTTAGACAAGTGGAGTTAATACACTTCGACGTCGTGCGAATAATTCGAGCGAAAAGTGGATGGTGATCATTGAAAAAATTATGTAAAAGGTTATTATGTTCCTTTTACGCAGAACTATCCGGTTGGGTTTCGATTTCATTTCCCGGCGATTCTCTTTTTGACGATACTCATCGATTGTTTCTCCTTTCCATAATTTTTCATCGCTATCTAGTCGATAAGAGGAGTCACCAAAAAATCCATTTCAACATCCTTTAAACAATCCGCCCAACAAATTATTGTTGCAATCTAAATAAAATAACCAAAAAGCTATTTTGAAACAAGTTCCTTTCACGTAGAATATCCGTGCGGTTGGATTTCGATTTCATTTCCCGGCGATTCTCTTTTTGACGATACTCATAGATTATTTCTCCTCTCTCTAATTTTTCATCGATATCGAGTCGATAAGAGGAGTGATAAAAAAATCCACTTCAACATCCTTCGAAAAATCCGCCCAAAAAATTTATTGTCGCAAGCTAAAAAAAAAAAACAAAAAGAACTACCTTGAAATCGAACTCAGCAAGGCAACAATCTTCCCTTTACGTAGAAACTATCCGTGCGGTTGGATTTCGATTCCATTCCCGGGCGATTCTCTTTTTCACCGATACTCCCCGTAGCTGGCCGAGCTATACGCGATGGAGAGCGTCGGGCACTCCTCGCCGCTCTCCATCTTTCAGTTCGAACTCGTTCGCATGAGGCTGCAAGCTATAGGCAGAGGCAGTGGCAAGAGCTTCCCCGACAAGATTAATGGTCGCGAAGAATATGGGACGTACGAATTTACACTCAATAAAATTCACCTCCCCACCCCGTTTCGACCATTTGTACGTGTATCGCCGGAAAATGTAGCTCGCGCAATAAGTTCTTCTCGTCGTGCACGCGACCCGCGCGCGTGTGCGAGTGCGATGTCAGCGACACATGCATAGGGGAAAGCGGGGCAAAATGGGACAGCAGGTGCAAAACTCAATTTTCCAATCATTTTTGGATACCCCATTTTGTCCCAACGACACATCCGGATTTTCAACATCGTTTTGCCCCACTTTCCACATTCAAGAGGCAATACAAAAAAAACCCGTGCATCTTAAATGGAGTCCTAATCGACCGAATTACAAGGCCGATAACGTAATACTAAATAATAATTACTGAATTAAATAAACGAGATATCAAGAAAATGAAAACAGCGGAAACAGGTGCCATACGACGTCTGACACGTATCCGTCATTCTGATAATCCACTACACAACCCTCGCAATACTCTCCTGTATGAAGTTACGGGAATTATATCTATAAGAATGAGAACGAGAGAACTAACCAAACGATTCGCCGCAACCCAAATAGAAAATATCAAACCATTGTGCATACAACCCATACCAAACACAATACATTCATTCAAACACCCAATACGTACAACGTACCAGCAACTCGAAACAATAAACAACGAAGAAATAAACTGACATTTTTAATTT
>JAPYZD010000972.1:0-36084 GCA_030522725.1 Ichneumoninae sp. B BG-2022a | reverse complement strand
GCTACACTTGACTTCTCTGTCCCGAGATCTCCCGCGGGTGGTGCGCTCTGGGCCGCTCGGACGTCGACGCTGCCAACGACGACGAGCCGGACGGGGACGATGATTTTTTTTTTTTTTTTTTAGTATTAGAAGAAGGGATTCTGCACGGGAAACGGGCATCGCCGTTTACTTCCTCGACCCGTTTGTCGTTTACGAAACTGCATGGGGAAACAAAAAATTAAATGAAATAAAAATGAACGATTTTCTTTTTTTTATTATTATTAGATTCGTCAAATATTTATCGGGTATGTGGACATTAATTTTGTGAAACAACGTTCAACTTTTTGAATCGAATGTAATTCGCTTGAACAAATTTAATTAATTGAATTAAATTTTTAGAATGTATTTTGTAATTTTTGTTTTATTCAGCTTCATGGGCATAAACCATTTACCGGGCGATAAAGATCATCCAAATGATAGCTGTGGTACACGGAAAGACATTAAAGCAGCTTAGCTCTAAAACAAGAGAGAGATTCACCGCGTGGCTGCAACACCGCGGCATGTTCATTGCTTAGTCTTAAGAGACTCATTAAGAGACTTAATTTAGTAAAGTAATTTTTTTTACTTACACTTTCAGGATCGCCGACGAGATTTGTCCGAACGCGGATAGCTAAATTTTGACGCAGGACCAAACAAGAACGAGGATATATCTCGTGAGGCGCTCGAATCGTTGCCAAAGGATCGCGTGGAGAGCGGAGACCGTTTTCGTGAGGTCGTCACGTTCAATCGAGCACGTAAAAACGCAATACAATGGAAGGTTCATATGTCCAGCGACACGGGCGATGAAAATTGCCTGAATTTTGTAATAATATTATATCGCAAGAGGTAGTTGCGATTTTTTGGTAAACGGCGCGCGCGCCCACAACCGTTGACCGTCGGCGATTTCATTGAATCATTGTATATAAATAGTTTTCATTTATTACTTCAAAGTTGATCAATCGTAATAGAATATAAATATTATCTAAAAAAGTCGATCCGTATGGCCTGCATAGTAAAACTGTCCACATGCCAAATCGGTCCATATTTTCACCAATAAAGAAGATAACAAATGTTGGCGATTATTATTTAACAAAATACCCTATAAATAATGAATAATTTTTTTTCTCAAAAGAATTCATTTCAGTCTACAGTTATTCGAACCGAGTCTTTGGGACGAAAAATAAATAACATTTTACTCTTCATTCACCGATCGACCTTCACCGGTGTAAAGCGTAACGATGTTTTGTTCATTTCGAGCTATTTTGAGCATCACCGGCAATGACCTTCCAGAGTCCCCGGAAGGCTCTCCACGAGCCGGAAGAAGCCTCACTTTGGGATTCCGACAATTCCATTTCGCAATAAACGCACGTGACGCACAATCGACCCAAAGTTTTCAGTATTGTCAGGGGATTCGACCGGGCAGCGAGTCCGAGCGGGCGATTATAATCGCTTCGTAACGAGTGGAAAAAAAAGAAAAAAATAGGAAATAATCGACGGACGACGATGGCAGCGACGACGTTCGAAGAAATCGCTTCGACGTCGTCCTTGCGCCGGTCTCCCAAGACTGGAGCGCGCGAACCGCTCTCGGAACAAACCTCTCGCGGACTTTCGGATTTTTTTGTGTTTCGGTCCTGTAACCCGTACAATGATAGTTTCTAAACTCCGGGCGCTTCGATTAGTCTCGATCGCCAGCTGAAAAATCGCCGGACGAGGAAGGGTTGGCGCAACACGTGCACACCCAAAGGTCCACCAGGAATTTTTACGAGAGTGCAAAGTTACGACGGCGATTTCAAATCGCGTCGGGCCATCGTTGGATCGCATACTGCGAAACGTCGCTCGTATTAGCATAACGGTTTGCGAATCCCGCTTGCTCCATGGCCTCCCATTATTCAGCAACCTCACCGGGAGAGAAGAGAGAAAACGTGCGCCGAATCGTTCTTTTTTTTGTGCATATGCCATCAGAAATAGGATACGAGTTTTGAAATTTCGCAGCGTTTCCATCCAAATGACCGTTTAGTGGACGATCAAAAGTAAAAAAAATAACCATAAAAATAAAACACAAGGTACCTCATCTCATTACTTTTTCAATTCTTATGAACCTTTTTTTTTTGTTACGTCTCTCGTGGGTCGTCCCGAGGACATAAAAACGGGCTATGACTATGCAGGGAAGTAATATTCCGGAGGTAACATGTTGATGCCTTGTCACGGGACGACTCTACTGTCGGGTACTTTAATACCCATAGTTTCCTCGCAACATTATCCTCTTTCCATGTCAAAGATTGTAATGGAGTCGTGTAACGATCCTCTTCCCGTCTTCAATAGGAGGCAGCGGGACGAAACGGACCATTTTTACCCATTTTTCGACGGGACGTGAAAACAAAAAGACTAAAAATTGAGGATTCCATTTTTATCCGAGGGGGTCCATTTTGCCCCCCGCCCCTTACATCTACCTCGCTCGGTGTTCCGTCAAAGAGCAATCTGCCGAAAAGAATGTAAGATCGATGCCTACCGATTTCGATAGGATTTTCATTCGTTTGCATTTTTTATGTGGAGTTTCACCCGGTTATCGCAACGTGCCCGAAGAAACGCGTAAATGAAGGTGCGCATGCGCGAACCGGGAGGCCCTGTGGAATTCGCCGTAACTGCTCTCGGCGTCACGTAACCCACTTGGTGGGCACGGTTTTCTGCTTCCGGTATAAGGCCGTGGCAGGACTCGAGCCACCGTCGTCGGGTCTCCGAGCGATCCACTTTTCAGGACTGCTGGTCATCTCGTTCGCAGCGTAACAGATTTACCGGCGGTGTGTAAACATTCCGTAACTCCCGAAATGCATTATTTATTATTAATATGTATTAATTGTGTAACATTATATTTTCTGTTATTTTTTCGAATTACTTTATTACTTTCTACTTGTGTCATTGTTGTTGCATATGGTGTTTGCTACTGTATCGTGATATTTTTTGAAAAAAAAAGTTCTTAAGGGACTGAGATCTCCGAACTCGAAATAAACGAATCTATCTATTTATTTAACTAAAGTTATATAAACTGTAACTATTAAATTTATGGTTTATATTTTTTTGCCGGAGAGGACCTTCTGCGAATCTTCGTGCAAATTGGTAAGGCATGATATATAGTAAAGAATAATTGTACATTTAAGAAACTTTTTTTTGCCCACAAACTTCCAGAATTAATCTTTTGATAATTTTACAAAAAATATTTGTGAAATGGACGAGATTTTTTTGTAAAATTGACATGAAAAGAATTCCTTATGTTTATAGATAAGTAACGTTCGTATCTATTTTACTGTGTACTCTTTCGTCCGAACTTAATGAGAAAAATAGGACCATTTTCCGGAGGCCTTGTACGAAAATTCAAATTTCAAAAGAAATTATAAAAATGGTGACACTAAAAAAAGAGTTGACCTTCGGGAACGTGAAATATTTATTGAAGGTCCGTACCGTTTTTTTTAAACTGTGAACCGGAGCTCTCACTGTCGAATCGATATCCGCCAGCGTTACTACCGTGCCATATCCCCATTTCAAACGTGAGCCAGTTACGCAAATGTAACTCAAATGTCGAAATGCCCTTGACGCAGCTCCCGGTAATATTATTAATAAAAAAAAGGTACACCACGATACATGTCCCAACTCTCGGAGTTCGAAGAGATCAGACTCAGGTTAAAATATTTCGAATATCGTTCGTGTCTATATCGCAGACCAGAAATGGGAGATGCGTCGCTTCGGATTATCGTCCTCGCGTGTATCTAAAATTTCGTCAACCGCTGCCTAAACTCAAGCTGGACTGTTGCAGCTCCCGAGAGAAAGTCTTGTGAGCTGCGAAGCGTCGCGAAACGGATCGAAAGAGATCGCGACCGGCCTTTCCAGAGACAACAAAGAGACACGGAATTACCGTCGCTTAAATAATGCTCGCTCGGTCGTTCACGCTCGCAGAGTTTACGCTCCCTCCGCCCTAGACAATACAATATCCGTGGGCACGATCGCTTACCCTCCCACATACATATATTTTTTTATTTGTATATATTATCTATTATATATTATGTATACATCATTTACATTTTTACTTGCGGATATACACATATATAGGGTAAAAGTGGTGAATATGGCCCACCGCGATTAACACGTAAATCAATGATGTATGGACCGGTCCATATTCCCCACTTTTGACCTAGGGGAGAGCGGGGCAAAACTTACTTTTCCAATATTTTTTGGATGCCCCATTTTGCCGCATAGATACATCTGGATTTTCAGCCCCCCTCCCATTCCTAAATCTAAATTTTCCAAAGATATAGTTATTGGAAAATTGCATTTTGTCCCACTGTCCCATTTTGACCCACCATCCCCCATATCCGAAAATCGATAATTGATTTTGCCCAATTAAAGGAAACGAGGAAAAGATCGCCGTGTGAATAATTTTCTAATCGAGTCGATCGTTCCCTTCGGGTTAAACGATTATTGGCAAAGAGTGTCCGCAAGGTGGTCCACTGAACGGGGCATGTGCGTACAACCGCCGCGGTAACAAGCTACTCGTGAATGTTGTTATCCTTGTGGACACATTTACACGATTTGCGCATATTATTTATTAATTCGTTCGTCCAGAGTAGCTAGATAGATAGATAGATAGATCACCGTCGAATAGCAAGTTTCTCGACACTCGCAGGATCTCTTGCGGCGGAAACTATTTTTTTTATCGGCAAGCCTGACACGCACACATAACAATATCCAATGACCGTTCGATCCTACAGACTCAATATTCAACGGACAAAAGCCAGTGTCGGACAGTTCGTCCCGAGGTCCACCAGACGGAGCCACCGAACTGAAATAACACTTGGGCCCGAGTAACGTACGGGCATCGAGGTAAATATCACCGGGTGTCTAGGAGGAAGCAACGCTACTCGTCGAACGAGGGAAAAGGCGCCGGTCGGGTCTCGAGCGCTGCTACAGTTCGAGAGACGAAAAAAAAGGCTGACGTGTACAAAAGAAAAAACTTAATAAAAACAAGTAAAGGGTACAGCGAGTTCCACGGTATTGCCTTATTTCCTTTCGATACTGTATGGTTAAAATGTCAACAGCTAGATGTAAAAATGAAAGCGTCTCGCGACGAAGCGAGTTTCGTCAATGCTACTAATCCCGTTTAAATTGCGTGATTTTTAGTAACCCTGGTAGACACCTTTGGGCGTCAAAATCGGCCCCCGTGGGGTCCGGAAAAGGTTTGACAAGACACTGATGACAAGGTCTTTTTTTCAGGGCCTCGTCAGGACCATGTGTAGCCCACGCGAAAAAATATATATAGATACAATATTGTAACGCATTTAGATATCCATAGAGTTACCGAAAATACGTCACTTCCGGTTTAAAAATTCAAATCTACGGAGGTTTAAAAATATCGAATCTGTTAAGATATAAAAATTACAAATCTCTTTTCGATCGGAAGTGACGTCATATTGGAAATACGTAATTGCCGGTCCGGAAATTCCATCTTTCGACCAGAAGTAGTCCTAGAGATTTGCAAACCGGAAGTGACGTATTTTCGGTATGACGTAACTTCCGGTAGAAAAAAAATTGCAAATCGGACGTGACGTATTTTCGATATGACGTCATTTCCGGTCAAAGAATGAAATTTTCAAGCCAGACGTGACGTAATCCCGATATGACGTCACTTCCGGTCGAAGAACAAAACGTTCAAATCGGAAGTGACTTGAGGTCGCGTCTCATTAAGCCTCCCATCTCATCAGCGCCATCCTAACCTAGCGCACTTATCTCGAGATACAAGTCCGAAAGCGTCCTTGCATTGTTAGCAAAGCCGTTTCTTTGTTTTCACTGGGATCCCGTCGGAGGTGAGTCAAGACCGACATTTCAGGATCACGGTCGCAACGTCTTCCTAACGACGAACGACTACTCATCTAACCTGCAAAAAAGAAAAATAATTTTTCATCATAACACGATTTCGAAGCACATAACGCTTACGCTCGTACAACCGAACGAAAGGGAAATCGAGCGGTCTAACAGCGTCCACATAATCCAAGAAAGATTATTCACATGAAGTATCCGTGTCTATCCGCTCGTAAAAAGCGCCACTCAGGATTCTCGCATACGGCCAAGAATATAATGACTCGGCTGTCGGGTAGACTCGCTGCTCGCACGCACTTCCGACATCGCGCGTAATATAATTCCATCCCTCCCCTGCACCCCCCGTCGTTAGATTCCCGTAATTACGAATTATACGGATAATGCACGGGGTGGGCGTGCCAGCCTGAATCGATGTACGCGACTCGATCGAAGGAGGTCCGCCGATGCACGGAGAAAGAAAAAAACGTGCAGATATACGCGACACAGTAGCGCACATCACACCCGGAAGAGAAGCTAAGGGCACTCATTATCCTCGAGCAGCGATGCGCTACTATAAAGCCGGGCTGATGGAGCGATTTTTTCTTCGTCCATCGTCGGCCGTCGAACAATTCGGTTTATCGTCCTGTCTGCCAGTCGATTGGTCATAGTTTTTATTTTTTCAAAGTGCGCGCGCATCTTTCGATTCGATAACCACGACTCTATCAGTTTCTTTTTACGCGTTCAGTTCCGGAAAGTGCGACATGACGCAAAATTTCGGACTGACTAAATACTCGTTGCTATGCGCGCTGCTGCTCGTCGATCGGGCGCTCCTCCTGCCCGCCCCGTCGGGTCGTTCGTCGAGCGCGTCCAACAGCCACGACAAACGTCCGTCGAAGCTCGTGGAGATAAAGCTACCCGTTAAGATAACGAGCATGGAGGATCTCATCGCCTGGGCGAAGAATGCTATGCGGTCCATGGCATCGCGGATCGACATAACACTGGCGTCCGTCGACGAGCCCGTCGACGGCAAGCGAGAGAGGTCCAAGCCGTCGCCGAAAGAGGCGCGGCCGAGGCAGAGGGAGCCAGTGTCGCTGAGCTTCGAAACTCGTCGACCAGACGCCCCGAGTGCGCTGCTTTCAACATTCGCCACTCTACTGAATCCGATCGACGACGAAAGTTATCTCCGATCGAGAGAAGAATCTCTGTACGGAAACGTGAACGCTTACGTGCCTCTGCTCTTCGAGGACTTCGAGATAGCCAAATATCGCGAGGAGGCGCTCAAGAAGTATTACATTGAGCAGGCCAAACGGGAGAAGGATGGAAACGCCGCGAAGGATAGATCGCCCGTTAGGTACACACAGGCTATCGCTCAGCAGACCTCTCACGTCGACGTAAGCGAGAACAAGGTCAAACCGCCCTCGTCGAAAAACAACAAAGACTCCGCGAAGCCCGCGCCCATTATTTCCGTTCCCTTCGAGGCGGTCGTCACGATAACTCGAGAAAACGCTCCCGAACCGACACGCAAGACTTTCGAGGATACTCGCGATCCGCCCGATGAGTTTCCACCGTACTTCGAGAAAGAATATCCGCGACGCGAGGCACCGCTCGAATCGGAACCTTCGAAAAAAACGAAGGGCACCGCCGCGCCCAAACGACAGCTCGGCAGTCTCGGAGATCTCCTGCGCGCGCTGGGAATAACGAGGAGACTCACGACGAACAGGAAGGACGCTAATCGCACGAAAGGGACGAACTCCGCGGCGACCAATTCCAAACAAAGAAAACCCGCTGCAATATTTACACCACCCCCTCCGCCGATAATCGAGTTCGAGGATGTACGTATAGAGCGGCACTAGGGCAACTTTCTCATACAGTTTATTTGTGCGATAGATTGGGAGATGGATAACATTGTGATTTTTTCTTTTTTGCAATCTTTTGTTCACTCCTGACGCGGATTTACGGCGGCGGATTTATGTACGGCGTATTCGCTGCGATGGCGAAACTGTTATTTAAAAAAATTAAATATCTTTGTCAATTTTGATTAAATATTTTTTGAATAAATTTAAGAGTACCGCAATGTGTTTTCGACCGGTATTTCATCCTTTTTTGCCCCGTTATTTGGATGTAATTTTTTTTCTGCTTCGCCATTCTTACAATGACGACTGAGAACTCAGACGTCGGACGGACGGAGACTGACTTATAAAATATTTACACCTACTCCTCCGCCGATAATCCAATTCGAGGACATACGTAACAGTTAAACAAAAGTTTGTAGTTTTTACAACTTATTGTCCACAAACGACCAGAAATCATTTTTTGTTAGTCAAGTTTTGCAAACAAAAGTACAAACTGAAATTAAAACCTGAACAAACGAGTTTGTCACTTATTTAACAAAATTATTCTTACTTTGTATAGAGCTGTTGCCCCACTGTATCGTGCAGTTATTGTACGATACATGGAAGTTGGATTTCGTTGTGAATTTTTTTGTTTGTTTTTCCAATCTTTTCTTCGCTTCTGGTGCGGGTTTACGTGCGGCAGATTTGCTACGATAGCTGGACCGTTATTAAAAAAAATATATCTTTGTCAATTTTGATTGAAAATGTTTGGAATAAATTGACAAGTATTGCGAAGAAAGTTTTTCGATCGGTATTTCTTAATCTTTTTTACTTCCCGACATTCGGATGTAACTTTTTTAGTTTAGGAATTTCGTAATTTTTACGATGACGACTAAGAGTTCATAAGCCGGACGAACAGAGGCTGACTTATACTGTAGTAATTTATGTGCGTGATACGATCGCGCTCTCGGTATCTCTCCCTCCTTGTGTTTGAACTCACGACTGCATAGGTTTTTCTTCGACGCGCCACTGACCTCTTACTCAAGCAGGATCAACCGGGAAGGCTCTTTTATTGGAAGACACCGTAAGCTCCGTTCATAGTTGCGCAACGACATTTTTTTTTCTTGCGTGCGAGCCACGCTCGCTGAACATAGCGCATAACGGGCTGTAAAAATCGAGAGACACTTTTCTATCGTCTTCGGATTTTCCCTTTCGACGACACAACGAGAAAGAAAGTTCATTCATTAGCCAATCACCGCTAAAGCGAAGGTTCTTTTTTCCCGGCAAAAAATAGTATTCATTTTTCTATCAGTAAAAAAATGAATCGTTCACGAATTTCCGTGCGATTGTTAATTCGTAACGGTGTTCGGTTCTGGCATTAAAAAATTCCAAGTTTCGAAAAAATAATCAATCGCATGAGGCGTTGAATTTTCTTTCAATATTAATTTTTATTTCTCGATATGTGCTATTTTCTGAATTTAACGATATTTAATTTGCGGAATTTTTCTACATAATTCCGTTTCCGTTAACACTGGAAGTGGGCAGTGCGCTGATGCGGCCAATATTATACCCTGGCTAATTGTTGTTTCTACAGGACCCTCCACAAAAGCCGAGAAACGAGACGTCGCAGAGGCAAGAGGACTACGAAGACGACGAGGTACAGAACACAAACGAACGCGTCCGGTTACGATCTTTCAGAACTCAGCAACTATGCTACTTAATTGCTGCAATTAAATGCTTATGGTCTATCGAGCAAACAAATTCGCTAATTGCCAATAAATTAATCTTGCTGTAATTAAAGGAAATGGGATCTTTGGGATCGCTCGCCGATCTCCTGCCTCTGGTTATTCCTATACTGGAGGACCTCAGCGATGTAAGTAAAATATCTATAAAACATTAATAGAAAATTCTCCATCTATAAAGGATTAAAAAAAAAATTCTGTCGGAGAACTTATCGCTTATGCCTTTTCAGCCGGAGAGCGACACAGATCTTGCCGAAGTATTGGAAGCTGCTCTTCCGTTGTTGGAGGGACTCTCGATGGTAATTCGAATTATGCCAATATCTGAAAATTGTACAATTCTACATTTTTCCGCAATGATTATTGATAACCGTTAAATCCATAGGACAATCCGGACGATCCGGACACGCCAAACATTCTCCGCCTGATAGGACCGATCCTCGATACCATCCTTGGAGTAAGTCGAGTCTAGCCGCTGATGCAGAATGACAATACAGTAGAACCCCGATTAACCGGGACGCTCGGGACCGAAGAGTCCCCGGATAATCGACATCCTGGTTAATCCGAACGAGACAGCGAAACTATATAAGTCAATAATGGCTAATGATACAACTTTATTTTGACTAGTTACAATGACACTTGGTACAACTTGCACTTAATCGTTGAATAGTGTGAACTAGAATGTAAAGCTTTGGATATTTTTTTTCATTAACACTACGTGAGCTAGTATTTTTTTTTTTAAGTACTTAGTGACTTTGGCTTGCTCCGCGCATAAAAAAAACCTCGGAAGACGCGGTTAATCCGATCCCGGTTAATCGGGGTTCTACTGTAATAGCCAAAAATTGGACAAAATTAATGAGCGCGGTACAATATCGTTCCATAGACTAGTCAATGATGCACACCCGTGTCTGTAATTTCAGGGCAAGGACGGCCAAGGCAGCGACTTCGGTGCGCTCCTGGGACCGTTGTTGCAGATTGCAGGACCGCTCGTGGGTCCGCTCAGCGGTCCTCTCTCTGCTGCAATTAGCGGCGTACGTATAAGTGGTCGTCGATTGATCGTTAACCATTAATCATTAATGATTAATTACAGAATTTATCGACTGTAATGAAGAAAATAATAATAATAATAGTAATTCATTACAATACCAGGGCGGTGGCGAAGGGGGCTCTACGGTGGCCTCGCTACTCCAGGCGAGTATCGGACCGCTGGCTCAGGTAAGCAAACCCCCGTGTTTCACTCGGGGTTTTTATCGGAGCGCGATAACAGCCTCCACACTGCAACATTTGCGGCTCACTCATTACTCACGACCCAATAACTATCAACTGGGCCGATGACAATTTACAGCCTCTTATTTTTTATTTCTTAACCTGTCTTTCACTCTCTGTCTATCTGCGTTTCTTTCTCGTCAGCCGGGACCCGACGGCACGTCACCAATCTCGACCATAACTGCAAATTATTATTATTATTATTATTATTATTATTATTATTATTATTATTATTATTATTATTATTATTATTATTATTATTATTATTATTATTATTATTATTATGGGACTAACTAGGATCTCAGAGTGGGTCAACCGGGAGGTTCGGACATAGGTGCTCTGATAGGATCGGTCCTTACGGGCGTTATCGGTGGTGCCAGCGCTGGGCTGAGCGGCACGTCGAGTAGTGACAAAGGTGCTAAACCTTACGGAGCTTACGGACCTTACGGACCTTACGTAAGTACAATTCCTCATTCGACTCTACAAAGTCGAGGCAAAGTCGAAGTCGGCTAAGTAAATATATTATCTCTATATATGCAGGGGCCCGTCCAAGCCGGTAGTGTGAACAAACGGACCAGCACCGGATACATCGTTCCAGGCCAACAGACGCACTCGCTGCAGCACATAATTCCTTTCGATGTGAGACGACTTTTTGCTTTTCACAATTTTTTTTTTCTCTCCCCATTTCATTATAAGCCCTCGTTAAAGTCGGTGAATACGGACCACTCGGCAACGTACATTAATGACCTACGGACCGAGCCATATTCACCGCCTTTTTTACCCTCAGTAACTCCAGCATGGAAAAAAAAAACTAAGTGTTCGACGCAAAAGTTTGTACGTAGGGAGAATTGGGGCAAAATGTGAAATAATGCAAACGGATGCGGGCCAAGACGGGGTGCCAACAAAAATTTCAATAATATAATATAAAATAAGGTAATATAATAATTACTATATTACCAAAAAAAAAAAAATTATTGGAACACGTTCGAGGCAATTCTGAACCGGGCGGCAAAATTGGGACGGCATCGAGATCTCTCTTTTGCCCTGAACCGCAATGTTTCTTAATTTTCATTAATTTCACCGTTTCTTCATTTACGAGGCTAAGTTTGATGAATGAAATTTCTGTTGGGACGTCGAACAGCAGCAATCGATTCCCGTGCCTGTGAACATCCTGGCACATCACAGAATCGGGCATCACACGACCCAGAAGCCCTACATCAACGTGCCCCAGAGGGTTTATCCGGTTCCCCAACCGCCCCCGTTGCAGAATTACATTCAACATCATCACTCGGTGAGTCTCGACGTGCGATCGTCGGGCGACGTTCGTAGCGATTCGTCGACTATGTTTCACTTTCCTTGGCTGTTCGCTCTCGACAGGGTCCCGTGCAGGCGGAAACTACCAACTCCGATAGCGGAGGCTCCAGTTACCTGCCTTACGGAAATGTAAGACTGCAATCATTGCACGTTCCTTTTTCTCTCCGCCCATCCACTCTCGATGGCTCTTTAACTCCGAGCCTTACGTACTTTCCCAGAACGGCGGTGTGCCGGCCGGCAGCGCGAATCCCCTCGGCCTCCTCGGCTCCGCGATCAAAGACATTCTCGGGGGTGGAATCGGACTACTGTCGTCGGTGATCAACGCCGTTTTTGGAATCAGCGGATCTTCCTCAGCGGAAAAACCACGACCGTCCTACGGACCGCCTCAAGGGGGTTACCATTAACGCCCATTTTTTAAAAAACAAAAGTAAAACCAAAGTAATCGATGGAAAAGTTTGTACGCAGGGAGAATTGGGGCAAAACGGCGAACGATGGAAACGGATGCGGGGCAAAATGGGATACCTGAAAAATTGTTATTTATAATATAATAAAAATGTTTATAATAGTATATAAAATAAGATAATATAATAATTGTTATCGTGAAAAAAAATGTTTAATTTGAATTCTGGACCGGACTCCAAAATTTGTGACTCCGGGTCGAGAGGTACTCCATGTTGCCCCGATGAGCAATTTTTCTCGGTGCAACAATTACCACTAAATTCATTCGGTTTTGTTAGCGAGTGATCGATCTGCACCGTACTGGATTCCACTATGCCCCGCTCTCCCTCATTGCGTAATTGCAACACGGGCTTTTCCGGGTCCTGCGGACTCTTATCAGCTCTTTATAAAAAGATTTTATTTTTTTATTTTCGCAATAAATAAAGATAAAATCGAAGAAACACTTTTACTCGATGATTTATCCAGTAGTTTCGATTTCCGTAGTGGCAAAGTTCTGCCCAACATCCGGCAGGGGAAAGAGAGACAGGGATCGAATGTAACAAGATCCGCGCACGACCGCGGATCTTGTCCAGCGTCGCGGAGTTACGTGAACGAGGATCGGGCGAACCGGGGGCTTCCCCGTCCGCGCTCGAACGCCGGTATTTATAAAACGCATAATGTGCTACGCCGCCGTGGCAGGGGTGAAGGAGCGCCGCGGAAGTGCACATATCGACGAGAGCGTGAATAAAGTCTTCGACACTGCGTTACCGCCTTTCTCGTGCGCATGCGCGCGCGACCACGTGGAAGTATAGGCGACTGCGGACGTATCTATATTTCCCCTCTCTCGTCGTATTTCCGGGGTGTAAAGTACCCGCTGTCTACAGTCGGGTCGCACGCAAACCGGAAGTGAAAACAACGAGACCGCCGGATTTTTACCCTCCCCCCAATCGCTGATATCGATGGTTTGAAGTAACGAAAAAAGACGCATGAAGTGCGCATAAGACTTTCTGGCGTTATATCAACGATACAGTGACTCGTATCGGCCGAATGGAACAAAACGTGTCCGGAGTACTTTTTTTTGCCGTTTTACCCCTCGGCTAACCGCCGCAGTGAAACTGACCACTGCCGGTCCGTCGACGCAATTTTAATAAGAATAGCATTTTAATGACCGCCCGACGCTGGACCGAGAAACGAACGTTCGGAGAAAATTCATCATCGGACTTTCTCACCGATCTCCCCCTCTGCCGCCAAATCCTTTCGACTTTCGATCAGGATTCTCCGGGTTGATGCACGGCGAGCTTCGCGAAACTAACCCGACGAGACTGTCGTATCTAGGACGCCGCGAGAGTCGCGGACTTCATCAGAGAAACGAATTAACGTGATAAATCGACGTACGAGTGGCATAACTATCTCTACCGTCATTACGGAAGTGAAACGCTCATTCAACTTGTTCCCATGCACGTAGGCCGGTAAGCGGCGAACTTGTGGAATCGCGTTTCCTTATGGGAGGCGAGTACAATGTAACGATAATCTTCGTTGAAGTAAAAAATTAATCTAATTTACTTATCACTCCGGAGGCGATTTTCTTTTTTATCACAATCGTGCTCGATTCTCGATTACTTTAATGACTCGGGATTTGTGTATACACATGCACTAGATTCTTTCGCTGAGCAGCACTGCTTGCTCAATAGCGCATTAATGCAATGATTAAACTCGTTCGAGGTTCACTTTTTTATTTTATTTTTTGCGATTATCGTTCTATCGTCGCAGGTAATAACTGAACGATTCATCAAACTTTCGTAACGGATAATCGGCACATATCGAGGCCGCTTAGGATCGATGAAACAAGGTCGGGTCAAAAAGAATATTGTGGAGTACTAGAAAGAGATACGATTGCACATCGAACTGAACAGCCTCAATTTATTATATACTCTCGCCGTTATTACGTACTCGTAAACTTTATGGATCATCTAGCTTCGTCTCCTTCGATACAGGGTCTTTCCAAATATGTAGCTTTTTTAAGATCAGTCACCAGTGACTAGTCACTGTCACTATAGTCACTATAGTCAATATAGTCACTATAGTCACTATAGTCACTATAGTCACTATAGTCACTATAGTCACTACAGTCACAACAGTCAACAGTCAACAGTCAACAGTCAATAGTCAATAGTCAATAGTCACGAGTTATTATCGACACGCGTTTCAGAAAACCCTTCTCAAAATCGACTGTCGTTATTTTCGCGTAATTATCCGGTCTGTATTTACTCGAGCCGTATTGCGAGACAATCCGTAATAACCGGAATACAACCCAGCATTTATACGAGAAAAAGATAGCCGGTAACGCGAGAAACTTTTTAAAAAATTTCGATAATTTACTGAAATTCTTAAAATCGTCGGGATTGCAGCCGTACGAGTTGCGGATCGAGTAATAGTCACGTTCGCCGGTAGACTTTGTATCCGCAAATGTAGATCGCTCGGTGCTGCCGGGTTTGAACGGTCGTTTATCCAAGCGGCGATTTTGTTGAGCAATAATTATATACCGAGAAGTTATTAACGATTCAAACGTTCGGAACGCCTCCGTGAACCGTGTCGTGCGCGCGTGTAATCCGAACAAGCCGGGATGATCCTTCCTACGTCCTTCGTACCCTACGGAGACGCTCGAGCGCGTCGCCCGACCGATATCCCCGCTGTTTTTGCTACGTTCGCTGCATCGCCGTGCTCCAGAATGTATCGGGTCGTCACGTAATTCCTGCCTCCTTTGAACACCTGTTGATAACCTGTGGAATCTCTTACATTCTATCGATGCAGCGAAGTATGCACCGACAAACGAGGACAACGGGCGTGTAATCGTAACGTCCCGACCGACAGCTCGAAGAAGCGCTGCCAGCAAGTAGTACGAATACGATATCATCCGACCGCACGAGCGGCGCGCCTCCGAAACGCCTCGCGAGCGAGCAATCGCTCTGGTTATTAGCATCGTCGTCGTTAAATCTCCGAGCCTTTTTTTTGCACGCTCAGTAGCAATACAATAATAATGATAGCAGTAAGATGGTCATTTGCATATGACTACTGCTGATATAGTATTCTCTTATTGGAAATGCTCTATTAACTTTCGAGCTTCGTGAGCTGATACGCCCGACGGCTTCGTGCAGTTGTTCGCGACCGCGAGCCTTATCCGGCTATTGTATTTTTATTTACAGCTCAATCCGAGTCACAATCCGGCTATTTTCATTTAATCGTAATATATGTTATTATATCGTATTGTTCTTAATATCCTAATATTATATTGTATCTATATAATATGTATACATATATTTTTGTCGGTTTACTTAAAGCGGCACTCAAATGGCATTGCGAAATGTAAATGGAAGCTTGCGCAGTAGCGTGTAATGGCGGTGTTCGGCGACAAACGCGACAGCCGTTTCGACCGTTTCTCGTAGGTCAATGTACAGCGGGACGATAATCGTCCCCATTGACGTCCCGGTAACCCTTTTTATACGATTGCGTCTCCGCATCGATTGTATGCTTTTACGAGGCTCGAAATTACAGGCTCGATAGTTTTCATCAGTCGATGAGCGAGCGCCGCGAAACGCGCGTAGGCAACCCCGCCGCGCATGCGCAACGAACGCTGGAAGCGCGCAAGCACGTCGAGCCGCGCCGAGTCGGCAAGGTCAAAAGGTCTCGGGCAGTTTTCTTTCCTGCTTGGACTCTCGGATTCCCTTGGAAATACGGCACAGCTGCGACCGGGTCTTGCGTTTTGTTTTTCGCTCTTTCTTCCTTGCACTCGCGATATCGCCGTGTCTGCGCGTCGACGCCCATTACAGCTGCGCGCTGCCGTACCGTTTCAATGACGGTTGCGCAACCGAGACTCGAGATCCATATGAGGCTACGTGTCGGATTTGCCCCTCGACCCAGGCCTCGTGTCGCTGGCGCTAACTTTCTAGTTGCATTTCATTAGCCACGACTATACACACATGTATATTTTTATATGTATCTCTATATATAGATATATAGCTTCGATAACGGGATTTTTAATGAGGGAAGATATCTTCGCACGCTCGATTCAGGGGCCAATGGCCAACAGGTATGATGACTAGGCCGTTTTGTGTTTTATTTTATGAGTAACGTCCGAGGCGTCTGATCTCTGCGAAATCGTGTTGTCTTGGACCGCCAGTAAGGAGTCTCGCACTATTCGCGTCTCTACCCTCGTTACGCTTGGATTACGAAAGAGACTCGCGAATTAATTGCGGAACGGGGAAAGATCGGTAGGCCAGCGTCTACCTCGATCCATCAAGCCAAGTGGGAATGGCGAGACAACGAGGAGCGCTGAGAAGCAGAGGGGCGTAACTCGCCGGGCTTTGCGCGGCAAACGACCCGCGCCTGCGCCCTCCCGCTTCTCCACGATCGGCATTATGCGTTCCATACATTCATACTCGAACCGCTCGGATGTTACGCGAGAGAGCGAAAGTTCCGGGTTTATGAGTATTGTGCGATCGCGGCGAGTTTTTGCATAGGGTCATGGGGCACATAAAAAAAATGTATGCTTTTATGCAGATTCGCAGTAAATACACACATTTGTAACGTATATTCTGAATCTCAGTCGCTAGTCCGACTTTGACGGATGATTGACGAACCGTCTCAAAGTTTTTGCAACCAGAAAATCAGTCCTACTAATAACGGAAGCGTGGTTGTCGAAAAAAATTTGTCGTGACGATAATCGTTTTCACAGTCACGATGACCAATAAAATTATGCTTACTTATACTTATTACATGAAAGTGTAAAACTATGCTTTCAAGAAAATTTACAAAATAAAATGTACATATATTCCTAGCACACATTCTAAATTATCCGCACGTGCAGCGTCGTCAGACGCTCGACGGTTCGTGCTGCGAGTTTCTGCAACCGGAAAATCCGCACTATCGAATCAATTGGATAATAAACGCGCTTGAGACACGGGCCGGTCAGTCTCCGGCCCGTCGCGACCGGCCGTAATGCAGTGGGTACAGTAATGTGCATTATATTATTCCTCAACGCTCTCTATCGTGTGAGCGAATGTGTACGCGCGTAACGGGACGATTACAGCTGCGAGTACGGCCGACGGCTGGGGAGCGAGACGGGGAAGTTCGCTGCAACGGAGATCCGGCAAGCTCTGTTCCGTTTCGTTCCTCGCGAATCTCTCGGCTCTCCCGACCTGTCCGCGTGCCGCCACCGTAGCGCCGCAGCCGGGGAAAGTAAAAGGACTATATTATTCGGGTTACACGTATGCGGCAAGAGTAGAAATGTGGATTTAACGTCAGCGGTATATATCCGCTTCGCCTCTGACGTCCGACTCTCCTCGCCCGGGAACTCACCTCTCGACGCCTCTTACGTAACGGCGTGAATGACTTATATATATGTTTTTTAATTTTTTTTTTTTTTTTTTTCATAATAAGATCTTGAACAAATTGTAACCACTCGTTACGCGAGAAAATACAGTTCGCCGTGCCACCTCATTGGAGCAACGAAGGAAAGTCACCAGTGTGTGTGCAGATATAGGGATCGATTTTATTTTTATTTTTTCGCACGGGTAAAACCCAGAAAAATTGCACCGGTGTTTCCAGTCGCTGTGGTAATTACATATATTGTATTCGTATATTGTTATTATCTCACATTCTTATGTTATATTATATTCTAGTTTATATTTTTTCTTAATATTGTTAATTTGACTTGTATTTTTTTTGTATGTGAGGAATTCATGGGCTGGTGTTATGGCTGTGTTACGGTTTAGGTGCCTTCTTGCACGGTGTTCTTATGGGGTTTAGGCTCCAGAACGCGGAACAAACGAATCTATATATATAAATCTCGCGGACATCCAATATGTATTTATTTAATCAAACACAGTCTAACTGGAGATCTTTTACGTTCAACGATTAAGCAAGAAATTATAAATTCTTGTAATAAATGTTTTACAAGTACACTTCATGCATTACATTTACTCACCACTGTACATTGTTTGTAAAAAAGGCTTTGCCCGTATACACAAATAAAATACAAATAAAATTAAAAATATCTACTGTTTAAGTTATTTTAATTAGTTTATATTAATTTTTAATAGTAAATAAAAATAATAAGTGTACAAAAAAATA
Source organism: Ichneumoninae sp. B BG-2022a (assembly GCA_030522725.1). NCBI lineage: Eukaryota > Metazoa > Arthropoda > Insecta > Hymenoptera > Ichneumonidae > Ichneumoninae sp. B BG-2022a. Next base: position 17,504 of record JAPYZD010000972.1, on the reverse strand, counting down.
TATATTACATAACGGGTATCAGGTTTTCATTTAATTAAAATATACATATGTGTGTAAATATGGTGTGTATATGTGGATCAGCGAGGGTCGGGAGAGTGCGGTCGATCGGTAAATCGACTTGCGCAATTGTTTCCCGTACCCTGCTATGCAACGCCGTTGCGCAACATTTTTATTTTTTTTTTGTCTCTTTCCGTCTCTATCGTTTTTTCGATCGACGCGTTGTCACCTCTCTCTCTATCCGTCATTCGGTACACCGCCGTACGCAGCCGTCGTCTACCCGTAGACCTTGATTGCACGGGTAAGGCGAACGGCAAATTTCCCCGTGCAAAGCCAACTTTCTTTCGCGCGGGCGTCGCGAGCGGCTGTCTCATCCGCGACCGGTATCGACTTCGAAGTACACCGATAGCTATTCGAGTATCGCCGCGCCCGTTTAGCCGCATAGTTGCGCGTTCCCGATAGTGTCGTCGCCCGACAATCTAACCGACCGAGCGTTTTTTTTTTCAATTTTTTTTTATTATTTTTTTTCTACATAAAATCGTTTCGCGTCAGAGCAGCACTCGCGGGACTGCAGTGCCCGCGGCAGGGAAGGTGTCCGGAATCGAGGCTGCCCCTCGTGCCGACCTCGGCCCGTACCGCTGGAAACTCTACACCGCTGGGGCTGCACTTGAGCGTGTTTGTCAACGTGGAAAACAGGGGAGACAGAGGGACGAGACTCCGCGACCTCGGCGAGGTCGTGGACCGAACCTTGCGACGCGATCCGCCCAGCGTCTCGTTCTCCGATTATCGGCGGACCGGGCGAACCCGGCACTCTCCACCGATTCCACTGCAATCGGAAACGGTCTCCCTTGCAGCTGTAACGGTAAGTGCCCCAGATCGCTTTCCGAGAATCATCGAGGTACAGCTGGAAAAATCATTTATTTGACACGCACCTGCGAATAAATATTTTTATTGATTTAAGTAAATATTTACTTCAATTAAATACATATTTATTTAAATTGAATAAATCTTTATTTAAACCAATCAAATGTCTATTTGCGGGGCATCCGTTAAATAAATTGTTTTTCTGGGCGTACAGCTGGAAACGGAAGCTGTTCGTTAAATCACCCAGAATTGTTGAACCATTTTAATTAATCAATTATGATAATAAATCGTTATTAATATTTATTATTATTGCTAATTGATCAGTCAAGGAACAAATTGTTTTGGTTAATTTGATTTGGTTTATTGTTATTTACTTTAATTTGATTGTATAAGAAAGAAAAAGATTGCATCGATTTATGGACGTATTTGTAACCGTTGATTGAAGAACGCGTTCGGATATATTGGGTCGTGCCGCGAAGATGGGATTTTCCACCGATTCCACCGCAATCGGAAGCGGTCTCCGTTGCGTCTGCAACGCTAAGTGTTCCGGATCGCTTTCCAAGAATTCTTCGGGGACAGCTTTCCGTTTGACCACCCGGAATTATTTCACATTGCTTAAAAGTATAAATAACATAAAATAATTTTTTTTTATTTAATTTAATGAATAATAATAAACTGTTATCAATTTTTTATATTATTATTATTAATCGATTGATTAAATTCAAATTATTTAGTTCAATTCGATTCGTTTATTGTTGTTCCATTTAATTTGAATAAATTTAAAAAAAAAAAATTATCTTCAATTTACGGAGATAGTTTGAAACGTCGATTGGAGAATGGGTTTGGTCGACGGCGGGATTTTCCACCGATTCGACCACAGCAGGAAGCGGTCCCCCTTGTGTCTGCAACGGAGACCGCTTAACGAATAATCCTCCGGAGATAGATATCCGTTCAAACACCCAACATTATTTAACATAAAAAAAATAAAATGAAATAAGTTCTAGGCAATTCATGAATAATAATTTTTCAAAAATTATTAACATTAATAATTGATTAATTAAATAAGAATTATTTGGTTTAATTTGATTTGGTTTATTTTTATTTAATGGAATTTGGTCCAATAAAAGAGAACAGAAATTTCTTCGAATTACGGACGTACTTTTGCACGTCGATTGGAGAACGCCGGTGGCGACATTCGATCGTGCCGCGAAGATCGGACCACTTTCGTTTTCTCGGGCCGGTCTTCCTCGTCGGGATGACCCTTTACGTAAAAGGACGGACGGCCTCGGCGCGCTGCATCATCGAGAAAGAAAGGTTTCTCACCCGCGTCTCACCCGAGGCTCGGCTTCCTCTCCCTTTCTCCATCGCCGAGTTCGTCCTCACGTGAAGTTACGCGGCTTCGATGTAATACAAACTTTTGCCTTTCCCCCTCGTCGCGCATTCTGTTTTGTGTTTCTCATCTCCGCGCACGATCTTTGGATGGAACCGTCGACGATCGTTGCCGCTGCTGCAACTGCGAGAGATTTTCTCCGAGAGTCTGGAAAGTTACCGAGCGGGACGCGCGCTGTCGGCCGAGCAACAGCGACAGTCGCAGCGGCGTATCGCCGGTGAAGAAACGAGCTAGCGCCTGCAAATTTATACGCGCCGCGGCACCACGAGACGATCGAGCGGCGAGTCGTCGAGGAAAGCCTTCGGACACGATATAATATGATGCATATATTTTTAGATCTTTTTTTTTTACTCATAATGCCCAGAAAAAACAGCTCTAAAAAATATTCACGTGAATTAAATACATATTTATTCGAAGGGAAGCTGTACATTTTTTTTATTTGGGCGTAAACTTAAAGCGAAGCGACAGTCAACCCTTTAGTGGCGCTGTAGTGTATTTGCTACATTGGCACAAAGGTAATATTTTAAAAATATCTGATTCAATTTTTGTATTCAAAAATACGAAAGAAAGTCTTTCGACTACAGCCTTGTACAATTTTTTTGAAATATGGATCGCGGTTTCGGAGTAACTGGCGTTATTGTATCGTCCAGCTCTGGGGAAACTCGTCTCGCTGTTCCGGCACTCGACTAACACCGTTTTCCATGTGGTACTGAAATGTTAGAAATACCCGTCTGTCTAGTGTGTATAATCTGGCTGGACGCGACTCGGACTTATGTCAGTGCACACTTGTAAGTTTATCTCACACATTGCATTATGTTTTTTCCTCAATGCCGCCATTGATGTTACAACTTTTTTTCAACAAGAGGAACCGATAGGCTTTTCGCACCCAGAGAACTCATTTCTTTTAAGGAGGTTGCCTTTCGAATAAGTATCTATTTAATTCAAACAAATACCCATTTCATTCGAATAAATTTAATCGCGGAGTTAGCTCGTGAAATAAAACGTTTTTTCCTTGGATCACCACGTGTACGAAATTTTCAATTCTGTGAAACCACAAGCGTCGCGGGTGCCTTTGTAATACCAAATGTTTTCAATGCAATCGTCCGAAAACAATAAAATAGATGTATTAATCCGGCGCGTTTGCGCGCAAGACCTTGATTCCTTTCCATTCGGGATTTCGTGAGCAGCATTAATTCATGAGGGGAAAAAAAACTACGTCAGAAGCAGAGCGACCTGTATATATGTTTTACTGTCCTGCACGTAGACACCGTCCCTCGGATATATGGAATATGGATAAGCGCTAGTTGCCCCACCGCTATTGCTCAATGATCCTGTCGTATATTTATAACCCAGTATCTATGTATATGTATATATATGTGTGTGTACGCAAGTGTTTGACGATAAAGAAGAGTGCGGCAAAATGAACCATTTAGAAAAAAAATTCCACGAGGCATCAAAAAAGCTTCATCCCAAGTGATGGACCATTTCGCCCCACCCGCAGTTATATATATATATATATATATATACATATACGTATATATATTTCCTGGTCCACCTGGTTGCCCCACCGCTATTGCTCAATGATCCTGGCGTATACTTATGATCAAGTATGTATGTAGGGAAAAGTGGGGCAAAACGGGACAGAAAGTCCGGATGTATCGATGGGGCAAAATGAGGCATCCAAAAATAGTTGGAAAATTGCCTTTTGACCCACGGTTTCATTTTACTTCGCTCTCCCCTATATGGGTGTATGCATGCGAGGCTTTGACGATAGAGAAGAGCGGGGCAAAATGGACCATTTCTGCAGCTTTGTCCACGAGACATAAAAAAAGTCACAGGTCCATTTTACCCCACTCGCAGTTATATATACATATTTCCTCGTACATTTTCCTGGTCTTCGCTTGACTGATCGACACCGAACATTTCCCGGACGTCCTGTTTTAGGGTCTGGTCGAATCGAGGATGTCTCAAAGTACGTTTGTCATCCGATAACTTTTTTTCTTTTTATTCAGAATAAATAATGTTGCGCAACGTTACGCCCAATTACATCTATTGAATGTATCTAACGAGCTAAATCGTTTCCCTCTTCTGCAACTTTGTAACAAGGGTGACCCACATTACCCAACGACGTTACCTCCGTTTCCCCAAATCGTCCTCTCGACCTGCACCGCCCCTGCTCGCCCCGTGCGAACTCTCGACGGTGTTACGCCATTAAAGATGCGCCGGTCACTGGGGCTTCTCTCTCGGTTGACGAAGTTATTGGCTCCGAGTCAGCCATACTGCACTATTAGCAACAACAAGGCAAGACTGGAAATTATATGTATATATGTACATATAACTAAAAAAAAACCTTGGAAAGTTTACTTTCACGTCGATAAAACTGGGATTCCGAAAGGCAAAATATAGAAGAAAAAAAATAAACACTTTCTTTCGTCATAAGACTCTGAGAGACTCCGGTTGTAACATCTATAGATCAGACTTCAATCGCGACACGACCGTTTTGTCACTGACCGAATAGCCATCGCATCTGCATCGTCATATATATATACGTGTACGCGCACCTTTGATCCCGTACGAATTTCGGAAATTGAGAATTAATCATCCATTCGATGGTCTAAGAAGGAATGAGCCAATAAGCCAAAAGTTACTTTCTCATCCTGAATATCGATTGCTGCAGGTAATTATCAATGATTCGATTTTATTCGATGACTATTGTTATTATATTATTATTCCAATAATCATTACAATTATAATTATTACAAAAATAATTATTATTATTATAATGATCATTATAATCATAATTATTGGGTTAACCCATAGCGATAAAAGAGCGTGTGACAATCTCGACGGAGCGTCGAAGCCTATTTCTTTCCCCCTCGCAACGTCTCTCCTTTTCGTCCTCGCGAACGTTCTCCCCCAGAAGCGCCGTTTATCCAGCCCCTCGAGGCAGCGAGCCTCTCTCGCAAAGGCTTTTTAAGGAACGTGCATGCGCGTCTCTAGTCGCTATTGCAAGCTTGCCGCCGAGCCGCAGGAGAGACACTGGATTCGCAGGTAAAATCGACCGGGGCCCGCCTCCGTGTGTTCCTTAGCTGCTCGGATCGCGAATCGGCGGCCTCTCTCCCTCGCGAAACTCGCCCGTTCTCTCACCTCTTTCGCTGTATATACATATATACTCATACATACACATACATACACATATATACACATATATACACATATATATACACATATGTACACATATATGCACATATATGCACATATGTACACATATATACACATACATACACAAATATACACATATGCACACATATATACACATCCATACTTATATGCATGCACCTCCGTATGTTTTTGCTCGAATCACTTTGCTACTAATATACTCGTCTACTGAGAGGCGTGTAGGCTTTTACCGTGCATGGGTGTACGTATGCGCGGTTAAACGAACACGCGTGTGCCCCAACCGCCCTGGCGACTCGCACGGCAGCGGCAACAGCAGCAGCATAAGCCAGGCTCTTTCCCCTCGCCTCGCCGTGCGATCCGAGCAGCCGTGCCTCGGCGTCGCACGCCGCACAAGACTTCGGGCTCTCCTTCGACTTCTGCCGCAAACGAGTCTCGCACCTTGCAAGGCACGCGTCTCTGTCGTCTCCTCTGTTCGTACACAATCGTATCAAACGCCAGACGCCCACCTAGTCGCCGAAGGGTCTACCGACGTTCTTTTTAATTTCTATTTATTTATTTTATTTATTTATTTTTTTCCGTTAACTTATTCGTCAGCTCCATCGAGTTTCGTCTCCCCCCTCCCACCCGCACGTCACCGTCGCCGTCTCGTCAACCGATCGTAAGTCGCCACAACAGTTAAGATACTAATTACCGGCGGCATTGCTTTATTTTTGTCTTTCATTCTAACGGAAGTGTTACTTTTTTTTTTTTATCGAACAAAAAAGTTATCTCGGTGTACACTCATGTGACCGTGCGTAGCCTGCTTTTCCGCACCGCGCGTTATTCTCGAAACGACAAACTTCCTTTCACTCGCTGTGATCCAGTTTAATCGACGGGATAAATTGGATCGTTTATTATTATTTATCTTTCATTGTTGTTGTTCAAGGTTCCGTCGACGTGTCGCGCGCGCGCTTCGAAGCCGGTCGTGCTTATAATTATTTGCATCTTTGTCGACAGGCGAAGAACACTCGGCATCTCTCGATAGTTTTCCAGTCGGACGGACGAAGGACGAGTGAGAACAACAAAACTATCGTCATGAGGGTGGCTCTGTTTGCGTGCAGCCTTTCGTTGGCCCTCGCCATCGTCGCCGCCGGTCCCATCGTCAAGCGAGCGACCGACGAGGACATCAGCCCGCTTAACGAGGTGAGTAAACACGACGATTCCTCTTACCGATTATTCGACACCGATGATCCGGCAATACGGCGATTCCGCGAGGCTCGAGAGAACGCGTGCGTCCGTCCGTCTGTCCGTGTGTGCGCCGGAGATGAAAACGAGAGTGTCGAGAGTGAAAGTCGGTGAGCACTCGCGCCTCTGGCACACGAGCCAATGGACCGGCCACCCGATGTACGCGGACTACTTAAAACACTCGCTGCTCGACGCCGTCCACGTGTCCGCGCGCTAACGGAACATCCGCTCGGCGAGCGTGCACGTGCCGATTTGACGTCTCTGCACGCTAAAAAATGGACGCGCTTTTAACAAATATTTAACGGTCACAAATTTTTTTTTATTTTCTTAACCCGGCGACTCTTTGCCGAGACAACAAAAACGATACGGGTCTTGGTAATAAATTTTCCTTTGCGGTACAAAAAAAAATCACACTTCAAGTTACGTCTGTGAATTTTTACAGATTTTTTTTTAGCACGTCAACTTGTTATTCTAATCGTTCGAAGGTTGCGTCTTGGCAAATTATCGGAACTTGTTAAACAAGGTTACAAAAAAATGTATTTGATATTTTGTTTTACCGACGATGCGTATATTTTTTTACTGCAATGATATTTAAAAATTAGACACGATAACGTGGACGTTTGTGGAGTGGGAATTGCTCGTCAAATGCACGGTTTTTTCTGGACTTGCAGCCGTGTAGGAGAACACTTTTTTTTAATACAACGTAAACAAAAATTCGCCACTCAAAATTTATCCGCAAAATTTAACATTGCATTTTATTTATTTTTAATGATTAATGACCTTGAGATTAGAAAAACACTACCAGGTATCGAAAATGTTGGGTGGAATAAAAAGGGGTCACACAGTCTTCTTCGAAGAGAAATAAAAAACGAGCATGCGTGGCACTCTCACTCTTCGATCCGCTGTCGCTTTCGAAGCCTCTTCCGTTCGAAGCCCTCGAGCGAGCGTCGTACAAGAGAAATTACGTGTTCGACGTAAGATATTCGAGAGTCGTATTCGTGCAGCAGCCTCGGCATAGACTCCGCCGCCGCGCGCGCGTTTTTGTGCGTGTATATTATACACGTCGGATTACGTAAAGTTTGTAACACACATCGAACGACCTGACTGGCTAGAGAGATGGCCTCAGTGACCGTCGACACAAATATTTCTTTGGTGAACACAACAAAAAAAAAGTAAAAAGAAAACACTATCGTGCCAACTGGCAATACGTGGTCCCTCGTTATTAATTATTTCGTACGCGTTTCCCATTGCACCCGTGCACAGAACCTGCGAATACGCGCGATTGCCTAATGGATCGCTTACCGAGTTATTCATTAATATATTCAATAAATTTAATAAATTTAATAAATTTAATAAATTTAATAAATTTAATAAATTTAATAAATTTAATAAATTTAATAAATTCTATAAATTTAATCAATTTAATAGATTTAATAGATTTAATTAATTTGATAAATTTATAGATTTCGTTGATGTCATAATTTTCACGAATTTTGGATTTCTTTACCCCGACCGCTCCCCCCGCAGGTGTACGTCTTTCAGAACGACGAGGACCCGGCATTGACCGACGTCGGGGAACCCAACGACCGAGAGAAGAGGAAGATCGGTATTATCAAGCTCGGAGTTTCCAACGGTATCATCAACTTTGTATTCGGGGTGAGAGACATTCGAAACGCTCATATAAACTGCAACAGTAACATTATTATGAAATTTTAACAGACCTCCTTTCTCGCGACATACGATTGCTCTTTGCGCTCCATTGCCCGCCGCGAGCATTTCGAGACTATATAATTAATAGCGACCAGAACGAGCTTGTGCGTGCAAAAAAAAAAAAAAAACCCTTTGACGCAAGAGTACACTTTTCTGCATCGAGTGGATAATCATTCTCGGAAAAATGTATTCTCGTGCCACCAAATGCATATGACTCAGTGCGCAGACTCGCGCACTAAAAAAACGCCTTTCGCATTGAGTGGATTTTTTTTCAAGAGCGCTACTTTGCACCTGTGCAAAGATTTTGTGCTCTTGCAAAAGGAAAAAAAAAACATTGCCTCGACGATTAATTCTGCCATTTCTACCTAATTGCACTCTCCTTGCTCTCGCTCGAACCAGAAACTGGACGCTTTCCTCGACGCGAAGACCCGAGCGATAGCCGTCCTCGACGAGGGAAACAAAGCGAAGAACGCAGCATTCGGTATCGACAACACCCAGTCAGCGACGAGCCAGTTTCTCGGTAACCTCATAAGCCAAAAGATTCAAGCCGGCACGTCGAGCATAGGACCGTTGATAAACAGCGCCACGACCTTCATATCCGGGGCGTCGAGCGGCCTGAGCGGGGCGTTCGCGTCGAAACTCGCACCGCTGAGCTCGATCGCCGGAGGTCTCTCGGGCGGTACAGGTGAGACAACTTATCTCCGACCGGAGCATCGATCCGCCGGTATGATAGACATAAAAAAAATATACCCCGAGAAACAATAAAGCATTGGCGATTGAATTATATAAATGACGAAACGATACAGGAGGTTCGAGCGACGGATCGAGCGGCGGAGGTGGCGGTAGTGGAAACATTCTCGGAGGTCTTCTCTCGGGCCTGTCCGGCGGCAGCGGAGGACTCGGCAGCCTGAGCGGAGGGAGCGCAGGCGCTGGCGCCACCGCCGGCAGCGGCGACAACTCCTCGTCCAGCGGTAGTAGCGCGAGTGCGGGTGCAGGAGCGGGCATAAACCTCGGGGCGTTTGCCAATCTCGGTGGAGGGGTAGGACCATATTAAGTAAAATAAAAAGAAAAAAACAAAAAAGTGAGATTCAGAGTTCAACGTTGCGCAATACGACACATATTCGTTCGCCCCTCGGTAGATTTTTCGTAACAACGCGTAAAAACATAAAAGAAGCTCTTTGTTAAATTCTGCATTCGAGCCGGTACGCTTGTTCACCCTACCAGCCCGATGAAGATTTCGGTTACGGTACTCGCATTGGTGATTCATCGCTGTTGTATGACGAACAATGCTTTTTTTATTCCTTTCCTCACGGTTAGTTCTCGGTTTTATTTTTGTTAATCCTTCCTGCGAAGCAATTTTGCTAATGACACGATAGTGACGAACGAAAGTAGCCGAACTTTCGCCAGTAGATTTAGATAATAAACGTAGATGACCGTTTCCCGCTCGGCTCGACCGTGATGTGCCACTTTGTTTTGCCACCTCATTGTTCAGCGTTAAAAATCGATGCGAGTACGGTTGTTTTGTTAACAGCGATGAAAAAATTTGCCCGTCTGGGCCGCCTGGAATATGTTGTAGTATTACAGCTGCGAATCCGTCGTCGGAATCTTCGATAGTACGTGTAAAATCGTAGAGTATCGAAAATAATGTCTCTACTGTCCATCTTTTTTTCTTGTTTTTTCGTCTTTTCTAGATAGGAAAACGGTAAAGACGGACGCCCCTGGCCCCTAGAGTAACGTGTTCGTCGAGCCACGGCACAGCACATCCCCCGCCCTCCACGCCATTATTATCGCTAGATCACGAAATCTCTCGAGCCTTGTCAGAAAAAAACACAAAATAAGTGGTGCCAATTGTAACACTCCTATTTGTCTAACGACGAAACATTTTTCAGCGACTGTCGACCGCGTCAGCTGAATATAATACTGCTGCTGTAAATAACTCTAATAGTAAACTTTTGTAAATGATGTAAATATAGCAGATTTTTTTTTATTCATTACACTCCGAAGCAAGATACTACTATGATGATGACGACGCCGACGACGACAGTTTATGTCTTATGTTGTGATTCATTTGCAATTATGATTATGATGATGATAATTATTAATGTCAAATAAAAAAGTGACGATTTTGTTATCCCGTGAGTTGAGTTCGTATATTTATGGAAGAAACAAACTAGTAACTAGTGTACAACATACTATCGATGGAAACTTATTGGCCGAAGGCTATAGTGTTAACGATCACTCATCGCACCCTTGAACAATCCTGATCCCATTGAGCCGCACTCGAGCACCGTAGCGGACGATCGGCTAAGAGCAAAGCTGGGCAAATACTTCGAGTACTTAAAGTACATGTTGAAATACCAAATACTTTAAGTATTGAGCATTGGGTGGTATTTTGGTTTTCAAGGAATTGAGTCCTTGAGTTTCCAAGTAATTGAGTACTTGAGTTGCCAAGTAATTGAGTACTTGAGTTTTCAAGTAATTCAATACTTTAGTATTCCAGTACTTTAATAATCAAGAAATTGAGATTCGAGTACTTGAGTCTTCAAGTAATTGAGATTCGCGTACTTCAGTACTCGAGTATAATTAAAACAATTAAAACAAAAAGGAATGAATTTTCATTGATACACCGTGAGAAATAGACCAAAGAATTAATCGCGTCTGCGATAAAGCTAGAACGGCGGATGTCATGAGCGATTGGCTGTTTATGTGCGCAGGGGACGATCAGTACGACGACCGAGGACATTCCCGAATTCGATAGGACTCGCGTGTCGTTGGACATACCACCGCCTGCCTTTGGTACAGGATTCACTCTAATTACGAACATCAGCAAGATCCTCAGTAGCATCATTCTAGTAAGTCAGGGGCGATGGTGCGTCCGCTCGTTCGTATCTGGAACGATACGATTTTATTAATACTATTATTATTATTCTTTTTTTTGTCGTTGCCATTAATAACGCCTGGTTCGCCTCGAACTCGTATATTATCATAGAGAACGCATCCTTGAAGTCGACAGACTCGAGTTTCGCCTTTTTTTCTTCTTTTTTTTGTTTGCCGTTTCAGAACTCGGCGCATCGAACGCAGAGCGTTCTCGAGGTCTTCAAGCCCTTCTTCCGGGGAACTTTCGCCATCAAGGGTCTGCCCTCGGACAGACAGCAGTAGATGCAGGATTTCCGTTGGTGGGACACTGCGTCGAGGACTGGACGATAATTGTTCAAATGCCGATCGAGCGCTAAAAACTGGAGAGAAAGTACGGGGAGTGTACCGCACACTCGCGGTTACTTATAATCTTCCAAGTTTACCTGGACGATCCGTTAGTGTATAAATAGGAAAATTAAAGAAAAAGAAACAAGAATGTAAATAAAACCAACGAGAATACGAGAGTGGGGAAAGCGATGGGAGTTATATTGTGCAGGTGCACAGCCCGAGGTGGACTGTGACCGCAGCGCGCGCTCATGCCATATAATCATTAATATTCCTCGTTCGTCGTTTGAATAAATCGCTGTTTAGGTATAAACGGCCAGTCCATTATCGCGTTGATCGTTGACTTTAGACGCGACGATTCGCTTCCTCGATACTCTTCCCTCTTTCTCATGACAATGGATATCTACGATCATGTGTTCATTATAGCTTAGCCATACAGTGTAATGTTTATACTAAACCGGTTAAGAAACATCGGCGGCTGAGAATTGAAAGAGCGTAAGGTGAATCCTTTTTTTGCGAAGAACATACAGATGCGACCTTTCGATTCTCCGCCGTCGATTGTGATCGTGGAGAAACGGATAGTGCAGCTCATCGCCATAGACGATAATACGGGTAACGTAATTTTATATGTAAAAGCATTTAAAAATTAAACGAGCAGTCACGATGTAGAACCTTTCTGTACAAAAAAAAATGTATTATAATGATAGTGAAACTGCTAAGTGGCGAATGGTTTTTTACTCTCTGTCGATCGTTACAAAGCGTTAATGGTTTCATTGCATCTGCAATTATGTAAATATGTAATAAAAAAAACGCCAATGACACATATTGTGATTGATTTATTTCGCGCTGCATACAGCATGAGTGCACGACCGAGGCCGGACCCAAAGATCCCTGGGGATGCTCCTGATATCGTTATTGGTTGATATTGATTGTCATTGATTGTTATTGATTGTTATTGATTGTTATTGATTGTTACTGGTGATTCCTGCGCCCGTTTCTGGAGGTGTCGACTCGTCGAAAGGCTACGAACAACTCCATCGTCGTCGGACAAAGATCGATAATTGTGTCGCCATCTGACGATCGATAACGAGCTCCGCGCGGGCCTCGTGTTTCGCCGTGATGTCGAAACGCACTCGAGATCTCGAAGTCGAGAGACGCCTGAACGGGACCGGTTAGTGCCGCAACTTCAGACATTGTGCGGAAAGCGAGCGAGTACCTGCTGTTTTATTCGAGACAAAACATTACCCGAATATATCCGAGTCATTTGTTCCTCGCACGCGTCCGAACCGACTCTCATCGAGGGTGCGAGAGTTTGTCGCAAGGACGCGAGACGCGAGAGCGCTCGGGTGGGGAATTCCCGGCTCGAACTTTCGTACAACCGGGCGAGCTGCTGTATTCCCACATGTAACTTGACTCTTTCGTCAATACGTCGATAACCTTGAGGGCTGTGCGCGAGTCTCTCTCGATAGCCCGTTGGGCTTGGGCCGGCTCATCTCGCTAGTATCAGCTCCGGCGAGAAACCGGCAAGATGCAGTTCTCCGAAGCTCCCGGTCTGGCCGAGCATCTCTGAGCTATAAATATAGTCGATCGAAGTCGATTAGTCGCACTCGGCAATCGGCGACCGGTCAAGGGTGAGAGAAAATTGTTTGACCGTTTAACGGCTCGAGCCTCGAGTTAACGCATCGGGCTTTTCGTCGAACAAGTTGCACACGCAATATCCGTGGCTCCTGCCGAGTTTTGCGCCAGTCGATCCATATACTTTCACTATTCGCGTTTTGTGTCTAATAGTTCCTCGCGCAACTCGCCACCGAAGATCAATTCAACGCTTTATCGTCATACGGATTCGTGTTGCGTCAGCGTTCAGGAAACACTTGAGGTAAATGTCGCACAACTATCGATCTTCGATTCGTGGTTTCTTTGCTTGTTTCACTTGCACAATGGTCGGACGCTCGACGAAGCTGGAATACTAACATCCGGAATATCAATGAAAATCTTTGCGGATAAATATTTCTGACTCTCCGTCAGAACTGGTAATCTTAGGGAAAAAATGTATTGCCAGGATACCTCGTCACGCTTTTTTTTTACGATTCTTGTCATCTTGCGTCGTAAAATCTTAGAGGGGGAAAAAAATACTCCGTGACTGCACAAAGCGTCCAATCTTGGGATTTTTTCCCCGGCACACTATAAGCGTTTTACAAGAATACAAAAATAAAATGAGTCACTCGATTCCTTTCTTCCAGAAATAATACTCGATCGACAAATTCGCCTCGGGAGCGAAAACTAAAGATCATTTTTTGTTATTTTATTTTTGGGCAAACCGATCGCGGTATCTCGAAACTTACGAACTGGGTACTAAGGTTGAGGCTCCTTCGTTTCTGTCTTGACTTTCTCGTAGCTCGATAAGTAAATAACAAACTAAATTTAGAAAATTATAATACTGTAACATAAAAAAGGCGCTCGTGCCACGCAGCGGTCTTTCGGGCGAGACGGGAGATTATGGCACGCCGGTTTCGTAATAGGTGCGTGAGAGAGCCGATGATGTAAATTACACAAGAGGGGCCCCGAGGCCGATGACGCCGAGGCGTTCGGGTAAGGCCCGCGCCTCGCGTTTCTTTTCTTTCCGCGAAATACCTCTAGCTCGTTTCTGTCCGTGCTCGTTTTTTTCCCCTCAAAATCACACGTAACACGCAAATACTGTGTAAAGGTAGTGTGTAAAATTGGGTGGACGGTGACGGGCGGCAAAAGCGTTGAAGTCGTTTTGCTCGATCAACGACGCGTATCTCTTTAATCTATACAATTGCTTAGCTGCCTCTCCCGCAGCCTCATCGCCGTCCGCAGTAGACCGGCTTACGGTCGAGTGGATTTTCCTTTATTCCAGCGAGAAACGAAGCCCGAGGCGAGAGCACGAGTGCACCGAGGAATACGCGAGTGGAACGTCGTTCCGGTCGTCGGTCCGTTTGCTATTCGTCGAAGTCGCTCGAGAGTTTGTTTTGGGTTCGCAGAGGTGCGACAGATAATAACAGTGCGCGCGAAGGTCACGCGCAATATATAGACTGAGCATGCGCAGCGAAGGATCAAAGGTTCGACTCGGCGAGGCGAAAGATTGATCTCGGTTCGACACGGGACTTCCAAGTGTTACAAGGATTTTTTCGTGACTTATGTTTACGGCGGTCAGGGGTCACGAGGACGAGGAGGAATAAAAATCGTACTGCGCATGCGCACAGCTTGCGACAGTAAAATCTTTGCGCCAGGAGAAATCTGCACTCTTCGCATATCGCTAGGAATATCAATAGCGAGCGCGAGGTACGGCTATTCATTAGAGTGTTTCGCAACGTCGAAGGGGAGGGACTGTCGAACGTCAAAGGAAAATATCGAATCCAGGAGTGTGCAAAAAAAGATTCTTAACGCGGTGAGTTGGGTAGACCGGGTCAACACGGGGACTCTAAGCAATAAAACCTGCTACACCGATAACGAAAATATAGATCAATTATTTTTCACATCAAAATTATATTGGCACCGGTTTTGAAAGGATATAAAAAAAAACCATCTGGGACAAAACCCTTCGATTTCACTTGGGGCAGCTTTTGTTAGCTCCATTATTCCCCTATTTTGCCCCACGCCGATATGGCATGTCATGTCCCCATTTTGCCCCATCGCCCAGTTTCTCTTCGATACATCAATTACATCGTCGATTATCGATTCAAGCTACGAAAACCAAAAGCCAACAATTACTCAAGTATAAGGTAAACATACCAATGCCCGGACACTTAAGGGAGCGGTCCCAGTTCCTGGACATGCATGGAAGATCGTATTTCCATCTCTCTTGCACGCACGCCTTGTCCGGCCACTGGGACGTGTCCGGTCATTGGTACATTTACCTGATATCGTTCTCTTTCGTTATCAGTCGACGCGCCATTGAAGAGCCTCGAAAATGGGCTTCCAGAATTTCCAGGATGCTCCATTGACATTCACTCCCGATGTCATTTCGACGTTGATTTCCAGATAATTTCTTGTGCCCTTCGTAATCGGCTCCTATTTGCACGGTATTAGTTCATCTAACTTCGGGGTTGGATTGCTGAAGAAAATATATATTTATAAAAAATGTAGTCTGTATAGATAGTTTGTGATAGTAATAACTCATTTATTAAACTATAATTATAGTTACAACTATAATTTTTGGTCATTGTCGTAAATGTAAAATGTAGACGTCCCCTCTGGGAACTATTTACTATGTAAGTTTTTCTCAGTGTGCCAACGGCTTGTAATGTCTATATTCGAAAACCCTCACTGTAACATTATGACCCGCGACACGTTACGTTTATCCGGCATCTCTCTTAATTGCCCAGAAGCCCTCTCCCCCCTTTCCCCCCCTTTGGGTCGGGGCAATTGGACACTTGGGCGAAATCTGCGATACCAGTCGAGAATAAACGTTCTCACGAACGGCACCTGTTATTTGAATCAAATGGGAGAAATCGTTATTATAGCATCTATTATACGGGTAATTTGGGTGACAATTTTTATTTATTTTTATTTTTTCCTCGAGTGACAATAATTCCCGCGACGACGGAGATCGCCGGCTGGACGCACGACAGGGTAATTTGCCGGAGTCTGTCCCGTGTGTCGTATGCATTGGCCACGTAACGATATCCCGTAATCAATGGAAAATCTCGGTCGCGGAAGCGCCGCGGAAGTTGCATAGAAAGTCTCTCGGACGCGGTCGACGCTACGTACTTCTCGGTGGCAGCTGCAAGTTATCCCTATTTCGTATTTGCGGTCTCATGTTCGCCGCGGTGCGCGATATTTTAGACGCGACCCGTTTGAGTTTCGTCAATGGCTTGAAAAAAAAATAAAAAATCTATGCACGCGATTATTCGGGACACGCACGGACCAGCTCTCGACAGCCGGTCGCGCGTGTCCCCGCGAGTCGCTTTGCAAAGTCGTTGGCCGAATTCCTAGGGGGCAAGAGGGGCGGTTAATAATATCGTAACGTACTTTATGCGTTGGAAGCCGAGGGTTTTGCCGATGCGAATTATTACTGCAGTAGCGAACGAGAAATCGTCGTTGACGGAACCGTGTGTCAATCGAACTGCCAAGCATCGTACGCAATAATAATAATAATAATAATAATAATAATAATAATAATAATAATAATAATAATAATAATAATAATAATAATAACAATAATAACAATAACAATAATAATAACAATAACAATAATAATAACAATAATAATAATAATAATAATAATAATAATAATAGCACTACAAATGGTGAAGGAAAAATTGAAAATAAAAAAAGCGCTTGTGAAACGATTACTGATTTTTCAGATGTTTCTCGACGGGAGAATCGCTTCGGCGATAGCGTGTTTGTTTGTATTCACGCTGGGTGGGGCTGGAGGTGACGAGTCTAGAAAAGCGCGTTCCGTGAACAGCAAATTCGATGGGTCGCTGCAGAGTCATCGGTCTAATTCTATACAGACAGAAGACAGAGCACGAGACCGTCGCTTGTCGCAGCGGGATTACAGGATCGTGCCGAATTACATAGGACCGGCGAACAAGCACTATTCGAATGTTATATCGAACACAGCGATCGAGGATTACTCTAGAGAATTGCACGAGGAAGACAAATTTGTCAGAGCCATAATGTCCAAGGACTACCGGGCGTCGTCGCCGTCCGATCTGGCGAAATTCGATCGCATCGGCGAGCGCATGATTGACAGGGCGAACATTACCGAGGAGGCCAAGCGAGTCGTGAGGCAGGTCAAGAAACAGAGACCCGGATTCTTCTGGACACTCTTCCGTGTGGCTTTCGAAGTGAGTGAGAAAATTAGATTTAAAAAATTTTTTTTTATAGAACAAAAATCAACGATTACTTAAAAATCTGAAAAAATTCATACGTATTCAGAAAAATAAACGAATCATTTTCATAAAAAAAAAAT
>JAPYZD010000971.1:0-25208 GCA_030522725.1 Ichneumoninae sp. B BG-2022a | reverse complement strand
AAAAAAAAAAAAAAAAAAAAAAAAAAAAAAAAAAAAAAAAAAAAAAAAAAAAAAAAAAAAAAAAAAAAAAAAAAAAAAAAAAAAAAAAAAAAAACTAAAGCGAAGCCTTAAACATTAATCACAGCATATCACTCCAAAAGATTCCCCGACCTCCCCGGTGATACCCACAATCCCGTACGACTGCCGAGATATCGGAGTGCCCCTCCGGAATTTCGTCGCCGTAGTCCCGAGAAATACAGAATCGGGTCTAAGCGCATCCGCGCCGCGATATTAAAATTCGTCGCGGTCCGGACCGACGGGGACAAAGGGCGCGGATAGTTTCTTCGGTTCGCGTTCCGGCCCCCTCCGGTGCTCACACGTTTTGCTGCCGTCGTTCGAGCCCGGCGATACACTCCCGATCCCCGTCGAATTTTAACTTGTGCCCCGGCCAGTGTGCATCGACGCTGCCGCGATTTTGTCTCGCTCGCGAGCGCGCCGCGCTCGAACGTGCAACGCGAGCCAGTTCCAAGTCCGGCGTTCCGCCCCGAGGAGGAACGCGGGGGATTCCCCTGACCGTCGCTACACCTCCGGCCAGCCGTTCCGAGGGATATATTCGCGCTCGCGCCCGATTCTCTTCGCCGTTTTGCACGGAGACACGTAAAATACACCGAGGCACACCTACCCAAAAGGCAACACATAGATACGTGTATATGTGGGTTGGGGAAGGAGGTGAAGGAGGAAGAGACGACGAAGGAGGAGGAGGAGAGTACGGTAGCGATACGTTTCTCCGACAAATAAATAAAATAAGAACGTAAGCGAGGGAATAAAATGTGATTTACAACGGTGGAAAGACAATGGCCGTGGGGGACCCCGCGCTCGCGCTCGCGCGCGCGCGCCTCTCTTGTCCATGCCTCGCCTTTTGCCTTCGCTTTTAGCGTCCCTCCGGCCTGGCTCGGGCTGACGTC
Organism: Ichneumoninae sp. B BG-2022a; assembly: GCA_030522725.1. Classification (NCBI taxonomy): domain Eukaryota; kingdom Metazoa; phylum Arthropoda; class Insecta; order Hymenoptera; family Ichneumonidae; species Ichneumoninae sp. B BG-2022a. The sequence goes on along the minus strand of JAPYZD010000971.1, from coordinate 24,264 downwards.
GGGGCTGGGCCCCGCGAGCTCTCGGCTCCTCTCGACACAAGCGCGAGCGAGAGGACCGACCATAGCACACGATGATAATGTATGCGGATGGCGCGGGGACCCGGTACCGCGGGATACCTGACTTCTGATTGGCCGGTACCCGACGCCACAGCTACAACGGAAAGCGATAAATAACGGGCCCTCCGCTCTCGACCGAACAGATAAAAACCCTCTCTTCGCTGTTTTTTGTTTTGTTTATTTTTTTTATTTTTATTTTTATTTTTATTCCTTTCATTTACTTTCTGTTTCTGTGTATGTGTTTTACACCGAGCAAGATTTTTGTCTCTCGCCCCCCCCCCCTTTCCCCTCTCGGGAGGGTACAGCATCGCGCTGCGGATCCGCGCGAGCTACTCTTTTGGCAGTGGACACGTTCGTACTCTCCTGCTCGCGTGGATATTCGTCTCGCGCGAACGCGATGAAATTGCCAATGCTGAAGCGGAAGAATTGTGGCAACATTTAAGGAACGCGTCTTATTTCTTTCTTGTTAATTTTACCGTTTTTAAAAATTATTATTTATATGTGGAAAAATGTGTCTTTGGGACTTTAAACTAAAATTCCTCTCTTTTGTTATTTATTTTTATTCCTTTCATTTACTTTCTGTTTTTGTGCATGTGTTTTACACCTACAAGATTTTTGTCTCTCGCTGCGGGTCCGCGCGAGCTGTTCGTGTGTATATTCCGATCACGCGAACCCGACGAAATTGCGAATGCCGAAACGGACGGAGCATTGTGACGGGAAAAAGGCACAAAAGGCTCGCGCATTTAACGGACGCACTTAATTTTTTAATGACCCTGAAGATATCTGCGTGGCATGAAATTTCGTCTTTGTTAATGCACTAATTTAGGAAGAAAAAAAATTGTTCAGTTGTAGAATTTAATTCTCCAAGTGAACTTCCCCGAGCGAAGTTCCTGCGATGCACAGCCGTTGTAACTCGATGAAATACAGTTTTATGCAGATACCTTAAGGGTAATTTTATTTTCATGTTAATTTCACAGTTTTTCAAAATTAATACCCAAATGTAAGAAATGTATCTTCGGGACTTAAAACTAGAAAACACACAGGCTAGGCTAATGGGCTGTAACAATGGAAGGGTGCTTTGGGCCAACAGATCATTCAAAAGGTCTTCAGTGTGTACTTTTCGAGGCTCGAGCTCTCGCGAGGGTGGACGCGGGTTCTCGAAGAAATATCGGATTTCATGTTGTTTTTTAATCTCCGCTCTCCCGTTAAAAAAATATCGTCTTGTCTTTCCGACGAAACAAGAACCTAGTCTCTCTTTTCATATGTACCAGAAGAAAATCTCTCTATTATAAGAACAACACCTTTTCACAGCACACCCTACGCTCTTTTCCTTCGTGGAAACCGTTCCGAGCGCATGCGCGATGATGCAGAGACAAACGATTTTTGTTCTTATATATATTTTTTTTTTTCAATGTATTTTTTTTCCGATGGATTTCGCCGTCTCTTACGGTGAACTTTCTCGTGATCCTTTGCCGTGCCTCTCTCGGCTCCGGCTTCACGACTCGTGTTCGGTCTATATTCATCTCCCGTATCTCCGGGCCGCTCTAGTTTTGTAAGCTACTCCTATCGATATACAGATTCTTCACGTGTTCCATCGGCGAAGCTTTTGGGTCCCGACCTCTTCTCTCTCCCTCCGTCCCCACAGATCTCCGTATACGATCTTTCGACTATTTTAATTCCTCGCTACCTCGTCCTCCGACCGAGCCGCTATCTTTGCATTGGAAATCGGCTATTATACGATGACGTGGCGCAACGATGTGGCACAGACATTTTTTTCCCGCAAACCGACATATCGTCGGGTACGCGATAGACACGGAACGGGAGTGCGAGGGACGGATTGAAAAAAAAAGAAATGAAACAAGGGAGTGGGCGAGAGCGCACGCATTGGCCGGGCTTCGAAACCCCTCGACTGAAGCGTGAAAAAATAAAAAAATAAAAATAATAAAAGGGATAAAACGATACGGAGAGATAGAATGACGTATACGTGGAAAACCGCGCGCTGCCCGGTCCCGTAAATCACGAGCAGCGATGCGTGCACCTCGGAAGTGTCGGCTATCATACCAATACGCATACATGTATAATACGAATGCGAAACATCGCGTTGGGTAATACGCACGTTTATAGTTGTGTACACCGGTGACATCGACTATTTTTGTACGGAATGATCTCGCCCCAGTCCTCTCCCTCTTCCTCCGCGTCTGCCACCGTTTTATCAAGGCATTTCGTATTGTAATGTGCTCGGCCCCCGTTTATATTGTACATGCATCAAGCCTCGACGTATAGTGTACTCTTGTTTTTTTTATTATTATTATTTTTCTTTTTTTTTTGCTCTCGTGGCCTCGGAAGCGTACAGTCTGGCTGGTGGGCGGGCCATTCGGGTCACGGAGCTTTTAATACTCGAGCCAGAGCGAACATTATCATATCAGTTCGAACTACAGGTTACCGTATCGCGAACCGCGAGCCAAAACTTTATTTTTTTATTCTTTTTCGCAATATCACTCCAGCGGCCTGGCGCCATCGGAGTTCGATTAATTATTATTATTTTTGTTATATGGGGACGGTTCGACCTATCGGCGCTGCTCTCTGTGTTTCGAAGCGGAGGAAACGGAACGGGGAAATAAAAATAAAAACCGTCGAAGAGGCCTATAACGGATTGGCTCGGAATTCGGAGAGCGCACGATCGGGAAATAGTGGAATGGAGCGTCGGATAGAGGGGCAATTATTTAAAACAGCAATCACGGAAATGAAAGAGTATCGACGGGGTCGGAGGTAGCGGAACGTAGATAAAAGATATGTATAGAGTGTCCGCGATCAAGGGGGCGCGCGGAAAGAACGAAAGGGGCGCGGCTGCGAGGGCCGCGAGTACATTCGCCAGCGGGGCAAGTTTTTCCAGGCGGAAAAACTCTCTAAAGGTTATTTTCGGTCCGGCGAGCAGCAATGCATATCCCAAAAATCAAACGCGAAGCGGGACCCGGTCGGGGCTACGCTGGTCAGGGCTTCATCCTCTTTTTGCACGGATCGGCACGTTGTACACTTTGTATTGGGTGCACACGTATCCTTCGTTTGTGGAGTTGTTGCACGTTGTGTGCACTACGGATAACTCGGAAGCACAGGATTAAATGTATATTTGGTCCCTTTCGACACTCCCGATTTTTTCGAAAAATAATCCATTTATATGGATGATTTTTTTTTTGCAATAGAACATTCATTCTGTTTAAATATTGCAAAACGAGGGGTCGGACATGCACGGTAGAAAAGGTTTGCGTATTTACTATTTCCCCATAAAACATTTTTGATTCCTGCCACTTTTGCAATTTTTTCTTTAAAAAAAATCCATGGCCAAAATAAGTCGTAGGTATTTTCGATATAAATTGGTGCTGGTGAAGAAATTCTCCCTGCTTGGCTGTCGTACGAGCCTGAAGCTGGAGTCCCTCGATGACCAATTTCAGTCGAGGTTGTAATATTGACATTGCATTGGCTATAATTAATATCGGTATATCGTTTTTCTCAGGAAATAAAATTTATCTACAAAAGGCAAAAAATAAAAACCAAATACCGAGATTTGAGAATAGTTTTGTTGAAAAATACATCGTACTTTTGCGTCGTACCTTTTACTTTTGATTTATATTTTTCTCGTAATTAATACCCTCGCAATCCGTCGATGCCGTCTGTCCCGAAATCCCTTCGGCGACGCGAACCCCCCGCCCCAGGGGGAGGGTTAAACCCACCAAAGTCTGTTCGTCTATGCGGGGTGTGTTCTACTTTATCCGGCATTCGATCCTTATTTACGATCGCGCGGACGATCGGAAAAGGGGTGGTTAGCGATCGGAATAAAAAACAAGTAGACAAAAAAAGGGGGGGAGGAAGGCTGAAGGCGATCGTTTCGATTCAGATGTATACACATCGGAGGAAGGTCTCGGCCCTGCGAGGGATTTGAAGAATGGCGAGAATTAGTCCCGCCGGATCGAACCCTTCGATCGCGCGACGCCGCTGTAATTTTAAATTTACGATCGCGCAACCCCCCGCGCGTACGGAATCCGGGAGCCTTTTTCAGTCGCCGGTATGTGCGGCAAGTAGCTCGAGGGTAGTTTCGTCTCGTTGCCCCGGCAGACTCGCAAAATCCAGTCCATCGAAACTTCCAAGCTCCGTCTGTCCTCGTCTTCAACGTCATTTTCCCTTCCCCTCCGTATGTTCCCTCTCGGGCCGTTGATCGAGATCACTTGTGTGGTCAGACGGAACATTGACCCGGTACGGAGACCCCGCGGAGATTATCGATCAATCCATTTTTACGAGAGAACAAGAAGAGAAGAAAAAAAAACTACATAAAAGTATCGTACCGATAGAGTCGTCCTCATCGATCAGGTCGTTCCGAGCATCCCGGACGCGTGTACACGTCTCGGAGCGTACGTCTCTATAGACGTTACCGTAAAAATCTTCCGCAAAGAGCTCCGGGCTTCGGACTCCGTTGGCGAGTATAACACGACCGGATCGCAGCCGCGCATTGTGTGTCGTTGTGCTCCAACAACCGCGCAGCCTTCGCGAGAATCGCCATTAACTTTATTGTGAATTATGATCGATTGACTGGCGACTCGACTATTGTAACATCACGGGTCGACCGCGTATATCTCCGCACGCGATTATACAGATTAACCGAAGAGCACACAACATGCATACATTGTGTTCCATCTTTGCGCGCACGCGCCCGGAGGACCGACACGCTCCGCACCCCCGATTCTCTCTGCCTACGGGGAAAATTTATTTGTCGATCGGTTGAGGGACCAGCCCGTCGAGGCGGGAGTGAATTCACGAGAGTCCTCGAATCTTCTTAAAAGAAGGGCAGAGTACATTGCGAGTTTAATATTCCAGTGAGCGTCTTATAACCCCCTTCTTGATCCCCCGCCCCATCTTGCCCTCCCCCCCGTCGTCGCTCGCTCGAGGGTGGCGTATAGGTAGAGAGGATTCTTTTCCTTTTACTACCGTCAACTGTCCCTCTTCCATCCTTTCGGGCGCCCTCCCGTATACCGACCGAATCTCGCGTCCCTCCTCGCCCACCGTTTCTCCTCTCGTGTCTGGCTTCGAATTTTAATAACTACGGGAATGCTCAGAATCCAATAATGTCCTCTCGTCTTATTTCTATCTCTCTCGTGCATCGCTTCTCATACGAGGGAATATGTATATATGCGTGCGTGTGTGCGCTCGAGGAGGTTGCAGAGTACGGCGCCTGTGGTTGAGGCTTCATGTATGCACGGGTATTACGTGATGCGCTTGAGGGAGGTTCGCCTTTTACTGTTATCCCTATGACGACGTACAGCGAATCATATATTTTCTTTTTTTTTCTTTCCATTTTCCGCTCCCGCGGGAAACGGCAACAAATTTGTTCCGAAATCTCATACTCGTGAGTGACGTCACGATTTGTCAAACGCTGGACTGTTCGTCGGTTGCCCAGATCGGAGCGCTATTCACTAAGACTTAGTACGCTAAAACTCAGTGTCTTAGCGTACAAAAAAGAAATTCGATAGCAATTTTTGCCTGAATTCGAGCTGGTCATTTGTAATAGGTAAAAAAACCATTTTATCGCATTTCTCGTACGTCTGAAGTTTGCGCGTGAGCAGTTCCCAGCTCACAACAGAAAACGGTCCCGAAACACGAGTCCTGTTCGCTTCCTCCGGCTCATCTCGAGCCTCGAAACGGATGATGTGTTCTATACCAGATCCCGAAATAAGGATAAGCATACGCGGTGAATTTATCGTAGAGCACAGAGGGAGAAAGCCTGCAAGGGGAGGGGGGGGGGGGAAGAAGGGATAATCGAAGCAATCGAAGGATCGACCGGTTCTACTTCGGTAATGCTATTCCCGGAGTGTACGCCGTATAGCGCACGACGAAGTGCGTCGGTCCGCGAAATGAATTCCTCCCTCGCGTGCAGAAGCCGCCAGAAAAAAGCTCAGACGACTGTCTGAGGGAAAGAAAGAATAAAAGGCGAGGAAGACGCGAAAAAGAGGAATAGGTGGGAGGGCGGGCGGGGATTTCGAGTGTGGAATATCTCTCTTCCTCGCCGCTCTCCCGTTCGCCGTCCCTCTTACTCGTCCATACACGACGGGCTGGCAGGTAGGGACACCCGAATCTCGAAGACACTCGAAAAACTCGGGGCTCGGCGGAGCGGCTCGTGTGCCTGCGAAGAATGATAACATTCCCCGGGGTTAGAACGAAGATTTGTGAATACATTAGAGAGAGCGAAGCTCGCTTCCTCGCGGCGGTATACGCCGGAGGGTGGCTTTCAACCCCGCGACATCCCCCGGCCCGTTAACCCGCACCCGGGGGGGGCTACGAGAGTGTCGCCCGCGAGTCTCCCCGGCCGTCGAGAAGAATCGAAAAACCCGGGGAATCCCCTGTGTCCTCCTCGCCGCCTCGCGCTCTCGTATTTATCTTTCCAGATCGCGGACGATTTTCGAGGGTCGTCTTTGGCCCCAACTTCGACTTTGCCTGGCGGCCACTCCGTCACGCGTAATCAGCACTAGCGAAAGAAATGGCGGGAGAGCGAAATGGTAAAAAGGAAGAGAAAAAAAGGAAACTTGATAGCTAGAACGACCGAAGTCTGATACCAGTTTCCAAGGAGGCGTCTTATGGTGGAAACATCGATCCTCGCCGGGGTCTTCAGACAGGCCGTACACGAGGCCCGCAACGGCACGCGGGGGATCTCTCGTCGTTTTTGTTTTCTCATTTCTTATTTCTTCTCCTTGCCGGTGGAGGGCCTTCGGATCTTTCTCGCACCCTCCCCCGGCGCGAGACTGATGGCGGTTTGTATTACGCGGATTCATATTACCACCAATTAAACTCCCATACCGGCCGGTCCACCGCCCGGGCTCGTGCGTCACGGGAGAGAGACGAACGGGAATACACACCAACGTTCGACTTCTTTCCGTTGCACCCCGCCTACCGACAGTGTTAAGTGAGTTCTTCCACACACGCGCCGGGACTTTAACGATTATGGGATATTCGCGACGCATCCGTCCGCGTTATTACCAGCTTGCTGAATCAAGTTTAGAGTCTATCGAGCGATAAACTCAATAAGCTCGCGCCGAGCTGTAAAATCAATGTTTTTATTTTTATTGTTATTTAACACCCAGTACAATGTTCTTCGCGCATCTGCCATGCCGGAAAAAGGCGCGGGGATCGACGATGGAATTTTAGCGAAAAAAAGGAGAGTTTTAGCGCGAGCGAAACGCCGGCGATTACTCGAGATCGAAGTTAGACAAAACATCGTTCGACGAAACTTGCTTCACTTTCCTACGCGGCGACTTTTCCATCCGGGCCACAGGACAAGCAGCAGGGCGCGTGTGTGTCTCGTCTCGTCCCGGAGGCGCTCGCGAGGACGCGTTCCTCTATTCCTCTTCGGTGCTATCCGCACGGTCCTGAGTAACTTTTAATTCGTCTGGTAAGTTTCCGGGGAAGCTAACTCGAGGTGATACAGCGGTGGCTTGTTTAGCCTCCCGAGGGCGAGGGCGACCGGTCGAGAAGTCCCCGTCCACGGAGGGAGGAAGAGGCGCAAGAATCGAGGGGTGAGGAAAGCGTCGTCGTCGCCCCGTAAAAAAAGGGGAAAAAAGTGTAAAAAAAGGAAGTAGCTTTGGAAGAAAGCGTAGCGAGAGAAAAACGAATAAGTGAACGGAGAACGATGAGAAAAGGGCAGAGGGCCGGAGGAAGCCGGGGGGGACTTGGCCCTTTTGTAGTCGGTGGGTGATAATTTTTAATCAGTGCGTCTCCTCGGCTCTTCGCGCTTTCTTCGGCGTTTGTCCCCGTGCCGGAGATTGGACGGAGAAGCGACGATATTCCGCTTCTCTTTGTGGCCGAATCGGTTTCTCCCTCGCGCCCGCGTCTCGCCGAGGGAGCAGCGGCGGGCGCGAGGGACGATTCGGCCGCCACCAGCGGGAGCAAAGAGGTAGAACGAGGTCCTATTGACCGCGAGCTCTTCGCTTCTCCTCGCCGCGAGCCGGAAGGACTAAAGTTTTGGGATAATTGGGGGAGTGAGGTTGCGGGCGGGCCGAGCTGCCGCTCCTGCGGCTGCCGCTTCGACGGCGACGAGGACCCTTTGCCCAACGAACGCGCTTTAACAGAAACTTGACTTTTTGCCGCCCGATCGTTACACTCTGGAGACGCGCTTTCCGAGATAAAACGCCTAAATTTTGCGAAGCTTTCAAAGTGTGAAAAATAAAAGAAAAAGTCTCATCCATCCACATCGGACCTTCAAATTTTACCTCCTCTTGCATGCACTGTAAAAATAAATGGTAAATTTATTTTTTGCTTGCATTACTTATATTAATTGAACATGTAATTTCTTTGTAAAATAAAAATACCGGCCGGTAAAGTTACAAATTTTTTCCCTGAAATTTACAAAGATTTTCACTAAAAATAAAATTTTACTGTAACATTATAATGTAAGTGTCTTTGAAATTTCGAAAACAGTTTATGTAAATAAGCTTCCAATACCGTTCATTAATTTTCGAACACATTTGTTATACAGTGTGGTGGTTGTTTTTTCTCCAGCCCTCTGCCGTGCTGCATTCGCACCGAAAGGAATTAACCCTACCGAACAGTCCGCCAAAATTTTGCCGTCTCGCAAGGGTAAACCACCCGCGGAAGGTATGCGAGCGAAGCGCCACCGGAAGGACGCCCGGCATTCCTCCGACTTCTGGAATTTCGATTTAGTTCCGCGAGAATCGAGAATCACACAATCCGACGATTTCGCACTTCCTCATTTCCGAAATGACGAGAATCTCTCCGAACCCTGCTCACGCTAAGACGGGACTTCCTATCAATCGACTCGCGACACGGCGTAATAAATACGCAACGCGAGACGCAGTAGGCGCAACCGCGGATGCATCGCGGCCCGGAGTTGCACGAGCGGCGAGTACTACAAGGACAAGGACAAGAGGTTCTCGAGCCGCGTTCCTAATTGAATTTCCACGTGGGAGGAAGGGGGAAAGGGAGAGGCACGACGACAGCCTCCCACGACAGAAGGATCGCTGTGCGTCCGCTCTGTTACACTCCAACCCTTTCCTCCCCCCTTCCCGCGCTGTAGTACCTTCTTGTTTCTCTTCGTATTTCACTGCTGCCGCTTCGTTCATCTCCTCGCTCGATAGGCGAAAGAACGAGGAGGAGGCGGGTAGAATCAGCAGTCCTTTCCTCTGATCCTGTTTAATCGCCGACGATCCGGGCGACGCGTTCTCCGCTCGGTGAATCCATTGTCTCTCGGCGGAATTAGGTTCGTGGATTCTTCGCTTTTCGCTCCGCCGAGCAGCCTCCCCCGTGCGTGGGGAGGAAGACGAGGACCGAGCGTCCTCCGGCCGGCGAGGCCGCTACGGAGCGGATCAGGAGGAAGCGAGAAAAACGGGGACGTGCCGCGCTGGACCGAGCGACACCCTGCTCCATCCCTCGTCCTCCTCTCTCGCTTCGTTCCACGCATACCTCCCGACAACTCGCCCGATGAGAAGCGAGAGAAGTAGCGCTGTTAGCGGTTACCGTGGAAGACAGGAGGACAGCGAGAAGCCGGAGCGACGCGCGCGATGACGGGACACTACCGGAGTTAAGTGGCGAAACGCGCGGGCAAAAAGGCACGTTGGCACGAAGCGGTGGCGAGACGGGCGGGGGAAAAGGATACCGGCGAATGGTGGAAAAAAAGGCTTCGTCGGAGCGAGCCCAAACCGAGGCGAAGCGGCTAAAACAAAGGACGAGACCGAGGTGTGACGAAACGCCAGAGCATGTGGCCCACGACGAGCATCGCCGAGAGCCTACCGAACACTCTTGTTTGATTCGGTATCTTTTTTTTTTTTTAGTTTTTTTTATATTTGTTTCTTCAGACTTATATTCTTTACTCCAGATTCTCGCGCCTCGAACCTCATCCAGACTCATTGTCGTTCCCGGGCGCACCGATGATCCTTCAAAAAATTCATTCCTGTCGACCGGACTCTTCTCACTAGTTTTATTATCGACCGTCATTACTTGTGATCCGGCGATCTGGAACTTTTTTGTGGTTGCTCATTCGCCTTTTTCTTACACGATTTTACAGAGTTTCTTTTGAATGTCGCAAAAAATTGCAACTTTTTTTAGCTATCACGCTATTCTTCACATTCCGCTTCAGATTTTTTTGGCCCAATTGCTGTCAATCTCGTGATTCGTACATTTCTTCTGGCGTTTCTATTTTTTCCCCGTTATTATTTGGTAGATATGTGGGTGGCAAGGTGAAGCTCGATTAGGAGCCGCGTACATGATTGCATACATCATTGCAGATCGCAGGGAGAGGAAACCGCGCGCACCGATGATTATTAAAAAAATGCATTCCTGTCGACCTTCTGTTGTCGCTCCTTCGCCTTTTCACTACCCGATTTCACATTAGTAGTAGTAGTAGATTTATTGACAATATTCCGGATGGAACAGTTTTTGATACGTAACGTTACATAGCGTAAGTTGTCATGAGAATATAAATATATTGTCAATTGGCCATCGACCTAAGTCCTTCACCCACGTGATTTCAAATTATTTCTTTCAATTTATCAAATAAAATTCGTGCGCGCACGCCAACTCGTGCAATTTTTTAGCTATCGTGCTGTCGTGCACGTTCATTTGCAGCCTTTTATTGTTTTCGCTTCACCTTTTTTTTCGTTCAATTACTTCCGATCTCGTGATTCGGATGTTGCTTCTGCAGTTACCATTTTTTTCCTTTTATTATTTGGTAGATAGGTCGGTGGCGAGGTGAAACTCGATTAGGAGCCACGTACATGATTACAGGTCGCGCGGAGAGGAGACCGAGCGGACGGTCGGATATGTAGTATTTACGCGTGTTTCGTGTCGGGGAATCGAGGAAAAATTATTATCTTTTTTTTTTCGCGCGTTGATTGTGATCTCCAGGGAGCACGGGTACATTGCGGGTTAGTTTCATCGTCTATTCCCTTGCTACACTGTAGCCCGCACAGCCGGCGTTACTCCGCTTGGCCTCGTGTAATATCAATGGCTTATCACTAATATAATATTCCCGCTCAATGCACGATGATTGCCGTGCCGCTCGGTGTCCCTTTTACCCACTGTCTGACACAGTACGGCCTCTCTCTCCCGTTCCGTCCCGGGCCAAACGACACAAGGGGGGTGTGCGTGAGACACATTTTTAGGGAACCCGCACGGGTATTAGTGGTGGGCCAGCGCCGACACCGTCGATGCCTCCGTGGCTTGACGAAGGTTCGATATTTCGATTGTCACGAGCAGAGAGAAAGAGAGAGAACAAAAAGAAATTGGAGAACGAAAAATGCCCCGTGGAACGTGACACCGTGTGCCAGAGGGAAATAAAAAAGGGGCAAAAAATAAAAATACAAAGTGTAGCGCAATAAAAGAGACTGTAAAATCGTCCACTTATTATTATTGCTCGGAACCATCAATTTTAATTACATATCACGCCAGGCTCTGCAGGAAAACGATTTGTTGTACGAGGCCGTTGTCATAGCGACTTTCACTGCACACACGCCGCCTCGGTAACATACATACATTATACCCGCGCGATACACACGGGTAATGATCGAAACGACCCTAGCCATAAATCACTTTTTCCCGATCGATTAGCCTCGTTAAACGATCGAATACTTTTTTTCTGCGATTTTCAATAAACAATCTTGGCCCCCTAGGCTGTATACGACGGAAAAGGTGAATGAGAGGAAAAAAATTGTGCGGAGCGAGAAATTATGTGAGAAAAGGCGATAGGATCGAGGACGAAAAATGTATGAGTGCAGAAATCGTGAGGCGAAGAGAAGAAACTTGCATTCCAAGCAGCCGTATTTAAAAAAACCTCATCAAGTAGGTATGATTTCCGTCGAAGGTTTTCTCGGAAGTATTTTTTGTGCAATTTTTAGTAAACAATCTTACCTCCCTAGGCGCTATACGATGGAAAATGTGAACAAGAAAAATAAAAAAATGTACGAAGCGAGAAATTATGCGAGGAAAAGCGATAAAAGGATCGGGAACGAAAAAATGTATAAGGGCAGAAACAGTGAGCCGAGGAAGAGAAGAAACTTGCATTCCGAGCAGCCGTTAAAAAAAAAAAAAAACCTCATCAAGTAGGTACGATTTCCGTCGAAGGTTTTCTCGGAAGCATTGTTCCCGCTCCACGAAACGCGGTCCGAGCCCCATCGGCGTGGTCTCTCACCCTCGGGATCGCCCCGGGGCTTTTTCTTCCCGATTCCCGCTTATGTTCGCGCGAGCTCCGGATCTAATCTGGCCACTCGCCCCGTGGAAATTCCTGATACCTCGTAAACGCGATCGCTCCCGGCTTCCTTATCTCATTTACTTGTCGCACGGACCAAAAAAAAAATCCCAGCAATATACGTTCACGGCGATTGTTCATCCCGAAGTTCAAAAGTTATGAGCTTGTTTGGATTTTCGGTATAAGTCTCGGGCTCGTTTGAGGATGAGATTTTCCTCATCCGCTCTTTCCCCGGTGAATTTCCCTTGTACTAATATAATCACGCGTACGTGTGTGTCTGTGTGCGTTGCCGGGATATGTGTGCCAGGGAATTGGCTCGGTCACGTGTAATAGTATAGTCGACCCCGGGATCAGGTTCACCCGGGCGAATGTGAGCGCGAGCCGCGCGGGGCACGAGCGCGAGAGAGCCTCGGGTACAAACTAATTTCAAATTCATTCCCCAGCCTTCTCCTTGGCTTGCTTCGTCCGGCTCGCTCGCTCGTAGAAAAATCTCATTTTCTTTGCCCTAAGGGTCCCTCCGCGCCCACTCGCGTTCTCCCGCGCTCCCATATATATATATATATATATATATATATATATACACATACGCGAACCTCTATATACTTTATACGTGTACACCCGTATGTATGTATACATATATATATGTGTATATATATAACGTTCACTCGGGTTGAACCGAACGACCTGCGCTCGCCCGGGCAATATTTGCCTAAGGAAATTCAGAAAAGTTTACACACGAGCCGGGGATACTTTAGACGCGGGTTTTACCCACGGTGAGAGGCTCCTACGAGGCTCTCCGGTTTCCTCAGTCAATTTCCCTTCCCAGCGAGCATCCCTGGCCCTCCCTCTATCTGTACCCAAGAGCTCTGCGCTCCCCGCTTTCTCCACCCTCGTCTTACTGTCTCCTTCAACTCCGTGCACCCTTCTTAATAATATTCGCGAACGACTCCGTCTCGCGTCCCACCTCGAGCCGAGATATTCCCGACGAACCGCCCGGGCACGTCGAGCGGATCTCTCCATCGCAACGAGGACGCGATGCGTCTCGACGGGATCGGCACAGAGTGCACTTTTAATCGGATCGCTCGCGTAAATTTGGACAGGATAGGGTCGATAGGGAATCCACGAGTGCAAAGACAAATTTCATCCAATTCGGCGACGAAAAAAATAAAAATTGAGCTTTGCGAGCGGGACATATTGGTTTGATGTGAAAATGTTTTTTTTAGCGTGTAGTAGAGGAAACGGAGGACAGAGGTGCGAAAGTTGTTCCGGGGTGGCTCTGGGTAAAGGGGTTGCGAGGTGGAAACGTGGGCGGGATCTCACCGGTGGGTCCAGGAAAATTCCCCTCTCCGAAACTCTTTCCACACCGGGGGGGTTGAAACTGAGGGTCACGCCCCCGTGTTCTCCGCCGTGCGCAGGGGATGAAACTCGTCTACATAGTCGCAAACACACGCGTCGTTCTCTCTCTCACGGCGATATATCATGCAAAATTGTATAAGCAATAATTCGATATAGCGGAGGATCGATGACTCGTACGGGGTAATTCCGGGCGATGTGGCCGTAGTTTTTGTGAAGGTGGGAGCGGCGTTTGCAGCCTCGAAAAATCGACCGGGGACCGGTAATTTGCAACTCTATAAACATCGATATTGAGTATTTTCGCAGAGGCTTCGAATAAAATTCGATACCTGGGTTTATCGTGCGGATATTAGCGAGCAGTTGTGATTGGCCACATCACCCGGAATAACTCATGCGAAATAATAAAAACGCGCTGCAGAATGGACGTTTAGGTGATCCGCCGTTTCCAACCACACCTCTTTATCCAAAAGCTGCACATCCGGCTGTCCGTCAAATCTAAATTTAAACGTATTCAGCTATATACAGAAAAAAGGATAAAATAATTGATTTGAGTGCTAATCGAGCTGGTCCATATTCCCCCTCCTACTATCGCGTATCCTACCCGAGTCGTTCTCCGTGATGCATAATTGTATATATAAAATAAGTATTTTATCCATGTTAACGGACGTTAAGGTAATCCGCCCTTTTCAACCATACCTCTTTATAGAAAAACTACACGTCCGGCTGTTCGTCGAAACTTAATCAAAACGCATTCAACTCCATACAGAAAAAAATAAATAAAAGTGGTATAATTGATTTGCGTGGTAATCGAGCCGGTCCATATTCCCTCCCATCCTATCGCGTATCCAACGCGACTCATCCTCCGTGATACATAATTGTATATATAAAACAATTTTTTCATCTACACACCCGCATAGGACATTGCGCGGCGGGGCCCGAGCGGAGCCCTCGGGGACGCGAGAGTGTATCGCGTACATCTCGACGGGTATAAACGAATGTGGAATGAGCGAGGACGGAAGGAGATGAGAAGCAACCAGTCGGGATGCGAGAACGCGTCTCGAGAGTCGCCGAGAGACACCGCGAGAGATCCGAAAGGGATGAGAGAAGTTATTTGGCCCCGTCTGGCTTGACGATCTGTCCCCATCGCGTTCATCCGTCTCCGACCTTCTGTGTTTCTCCGGGTCTCACCCTCCCGTGCCTCTCTTGCCATCTCTGGAACGCGAATTCTACGACATTCCCTCGTATCCGTCAGCTCGTTTGTTCGGCTATATGCAGAAGAGCGGGAGCTGAGCGTAGTTGAGGAATAATTGATGCGAGATCCGAACGGAGAGGGGGAGGGGGGAGGGGGGGCGGATAGGATGCAATCTGTACATTTTTATTGCAGACTTAGAGCTCGGCCTTCGGAGTCTGCTCGATAAAAAGAAAACGAGGCGAGAACATTAGCGAGGATAAATGATAACTATTAATAAGAGGGGTGCAGTGTGTTCATAGGTTGGCCCTTTTTTTAGTTCAAATCTATTGACGACACTGGCCGAGGCCACGGTGCAGGAAGGGGTCGGGAAGGAGCAACACGAAGGGAGGGAAAAAAATGAAGAGCATCGAAGAAGCCCGGGCAATGGAGGGGCCGCGGATTTTGTGTCCCACGAGAGGGGTGGAACCGCAGCGAGAGTATGAACGCGTACGTGGGGATACGTGATCGGAATTAACCCTCGTCAGAGAACTGCCTTCGATTTCTTTTCCACTAAAAAAAAAGAGAGACGCTCGCCGAAGAGTCGAGGCCCGAAGGAACGAGAGAGCAAAAGAAAGAAAAGAAAAAAGAAAAAAGCGCGAGGATCGGGAGCGACATAGACAGTTTTAAATTTCCCCGGCTATCTCGAGGGTGGCTTCTTTGATCGGGAATGTCATTAGGACTCTCTTCTTATGGTCCTCGCGGCAATTCGAGGGGGGCGATAGAAGTAAAGGAGTCGATTTTCAGCGGCATTGGGAAGCTCCGATCGCCGTTTCGACCGAACGCTCCGTTTTATATTGCACCGATGTCGCAACGATTTTGGTTAATCGACTTTTTTATGTACACAAAGCAATATCGCTGTGAGAAAGGATGCTAGGTTCGGATTTCTCGGTGCGCGTGCGTCCAATCGTCTATATCGAGAATAGCCAATTCACATGAGCTATCAAGTCCGAGTCACATTTATCACTCCCTCGGTCCTCGCCTCGCTGCAGGCTCTAGCTTTCTTCTTTTATGTATATTTTTTTTTCCACCATACACACGTCAATGGAGTTGGGAATGGGGTTGGCAAGGGGTCCCCCGTATGTAACGACCGCGGTGCGCTGCAGACTGCATCGCCGCTTTTTTCTTTTTTTTTATACCACTACTAAAGAATGTAATACAGGGGTGAGTGTATATTCCTGCAAGGGCAGTACCATTGGCCGAAGTATCGATTGCTAATGGTGTCGCGCCACCCCAACGTAAATTATCATCATCGACACTGAAAAGGGAAAAGAAAGGAAAAAAAAAAAGAAAAAAAGTCCCTGACTCATCGATGGTCGCGGAGGCCTGCTGCTACGGCCGTTGCAATCGATACACGGGTCCAAGTATCGAAAACGAGCCTAGCTGAAACACAAGCCTCTTTCGACTGCTGTCGCGCGAGTATTCAACGTGACGAGGGAAACACGTTCTGCAATTTTCTCGATTTTTTTTTCTTGTTTTCCGCCACGAGCGTTGGGAAATGCGCGGGGATGAAAAATTCATGATAGGACAGCATCCGGCAGCCCTTTGGTCCCCGTACACAGGATGGCAGGGTCTCACGTGGTGTACCATGGGCGCAGGGGGTGGCCAGGGCCTTGGCAAGCATCTTAGTGCACCCCCGAGGCTGCGAGGCCGCACGGCCGACGGGGCATACCGAGCAGGCATTACCTGATTGTCTTACTATGGTTTTCTTTCTTTTTTTTGCCCCGACCATCTTCGCTCCTGGGCTCGCGAGGTTTCATGGTAAATGGGTAAAGGAGATGGAGCGTCACCGCTGGTCCGTACATACATAGTTATCTCGGAGGCTTTCTTTCTTTCTTTCTCTCGTTTCCGCACAGCAGCGGCTTCGGCGAGGATTCCTCCGCTGATGTCCTGGACAGAAACCGACGAGGAGAATGACGGCGTCCTTTCACGGAATACCGGAGTAACTGCTCTCCCTGCTCGTCCCCGACTCGACGGGAATCTCTCTCCGGCTATCATCTCGTTCGTATCTCCTTAGCCTCCCTCTCTATCTCCCGGTTATTTCTAATCTAGCCAGTGTGCCCCGGGTATACATGCGCTTCCTGATAGAGAGCAGAAGCACAAACCTCCGGAGTTCACGTACGCGGCTCACGGAAATTGACCGAGTCTCGTGCAACCCCTTTTCTCTACGGGCTCCGGGAGAAAATACGCCGGTAACGAATTACGCTATATACTTATAATATCGAATAAGTCACGTAGAACCGTGCGGTTTTGACTCTACGAGGGAACATTCTTTTAACGGCTGATAAATATAACGGGAGCCTCGTTATAGTTTGTTTAGCCGAGCTCGCCTCGCCGATGAGTCAAATTGCCTCGGAACTTCCGCGCGAACTCACTCGGCGCTCCGGAGAGAGCAGCGAACTTCCTCGGAGGCTTCCCTGGCGACAAGATTTTTTTGCGGAAAATTTCTACGCTTAACAAACATTTCTCGACCGCGGAGTGCCGCATTGAAAAAAAAATGATATTATTATTTTTTTGTTCGTCAATGAACGAAATTGTTTCCGCACTGAGAGAAGGATCAAGTAAAAATGACTATATCGCTTGAGAGATATTACCATCGCACTTACTGGTAGAGCGCTAGCACGCCACCTATGACAGGCAGTAGCGGATTTATAAGAATTTTTTTTTAATATTATAAAAATTCTTGGAAATCTGAGACTTTCTGCCATAAATGGCACCCTGGCGCTCTACTACGATCTGCTATGGTAATTTTTCTCAGATGATCGGTAATTTTTACTGGATCCTTCTCTCAGTGCGGACGTTTGTGGACCAGAAAAATTTGTGAATCATTATCGAACATTTCTACAATTTTTCGAACCTTTCCGCGAGTTTAATTTTGCAAACATAGAATAACCCGCAATTATTAGAGATAGTTTCGGCGAGTGAGGAAAGAAGTCGCAGTTCACGGAAAGTTCGCATTACGGGCGCCACGGCGAGACACGTGAGGAGCTTGTGTTGTCAAGTAATTAACGCTGAGTTATTAACATGTACGGGGAATGATTAGTTAAACAAATTAAGGAAGCCTCGCGGCAGAGGAGAGCGCTGGTTGACGCAAGAAAACGTTAAGTGGATAGGTGGGCATCGCGGAGTTGCGGGCAGGTATTAATCTGTGCCCGACCATCAGGCGTACCGTATGTTCGTACGTGCACGTACCAACATATATGTATGAATATACATAAAAGTAACAAGTCAAAGTGAGTAGCGCAGAGGCCAGGGCGCCTCATTCCCCTCGTCATCCCCTCCTCGGTAATTAGAGGCGTGCATAATTAAGTCGGGTCGGGCTTGATTGTTGACACGGGGTGTTAGCGACCCCGCGATGAGTGTCTTCGAGGGCGCGTCTCAATTAGAGCCTTCTCGCCATCAGCAGCAGCAGCTCGCCCGTACACGAGAAGAGGAGAGAGAAATCCCGAGAGTCGCCGCAGCCTCAACTGTGTTTGCACGAGCTCTTGACGAGCCGTTAATTTTCACCACCGCATCGCTCTCCTCCGGCTCGCTGATGCCTCCTTCATTAATTATTATCGTCGCAATTCCACAATTTGTCTCCGTCTACCGGCTGATAAGATTTTCAAGGGCCTCACCGTATTCCGTACGGCCTGGCCGGGCGATTCTGCCAAACTCCCAATTCCCACACCGAAATCGGATTTACTCTCCAAGCTGGTCAAATATGTAACTAGACGCTTTTTTTCATCTCGATTATCTCGAGGAATCGAGGAGGGTGTCCTTTCGACTCGATAATACATCGACGTCGATTTCGCGCGTGTGATTGATCAGTCGAGGGGAATGAATTCATATTTTTCCCACCCCCCTCACCTTTGCTCCGACGCTCTCTCGCAGGCGAAATGATCAATAGTCGCAGCATCCATCGATTATCCGGAATCTCACCGAGATCTTCGATGCTCTCATCGCACCGAGAGAGCGTACGGAGGAGCGTCCAATCGATCATCGGACGCTCCTGTTTCTCATTCATTTCGTTTATAATGTACGCGTTGTCCGACATTACGCGGAACGGCCGGCAAAAGTGGCGTGCAGCGTTCGATGGACGGGGCGGGGGGGGGGGGGGGGGGCGCTTCGAGTAAAGCCAGACACCGAGGAGCGATAATAAAAAGGACACGCCAGGCGGCAGCTGGTTTTGTGACTGAAGAATGAGAAAGTCCTTTCTTTATTTGTTTCTTTTATTTCTCTCCTCTCGTCGAGTTTCTGATAGTCGCGACCGCAGACTAATATATATTCTCGACTCTCGAATGGGCTACCCACACGCACGCTTGTGTATATAGATGCAGGGTGTATGTATGTGTGTGTACGTTCGAAGAAACGCATTTCCGTCGGACCTGAAGTGCAATCGGCCCGGGCGCGTGCTATATTCAACGTCCGGAGTCGAGCCGAGCCGCCGGGTCTGGCCTCTATTTCTGGAGTCACTCCGGGGTCCAGTTTACTATTGCCAATCTGCATAAGCGTTTAACCGAACCGACGTATGAATACGGTACCGGTGCAGCACTCGCGGGAGAGAAAGAGGCGACAATAAAAATCCGAGACAAGGCGCGGAGAAAACGAATAGAGGGAACGAGGGATATGTCGAGCGAGGTGGAGAACTATCTGGAGTGGTTCTTTCTCCGGAGACGAGGAGAGGATTTGCGTGGGGTGAGCGAATCAGGCCCAGAGGAAGTGCAATCGCCGGCGGCGGAACGGACATTTTTCCGCAAACTTGTGCGAGACATTTCGCCGGTTTCTGCGTCGATCAATAATTGGCGGTGGCCAGAAATATAGAAGACCGGATGTATCGGAGCTTCGGTACCGTTACCTTAGCGGTCGGGGAAAAAGAATGCAAATGTCGCGTGATAGCGGAGGAACACGGTAAGGAAGGCGAAAAATAAGTGGGAAGGAAAAAAGGACTAAAGACGCTGGGACCGGAGAATGGAGAAGAAGAAGCGGAGGAAGAAACAGAAAGAGGACCGTGGAAGGCGCGAAGGCGCTCACCGATGGAGGCGAAAGTTTACGACGCGTCTACCGCCAGAGTTACCGACGCTACCAGTGAAAAAAATCTCTACCTTCCTCCTTCCCCTCGCTCTTATCCCATCGGCTTGGTCTCCTTCCTCGTGCACCGTCGCTTATCTTCCTCGGACTCATTGTCTTTTAATCTCTCTCAGTCGGGAGAGCCCTCCCCGTGTTGCGCTCGCGAGCGCGACTACGACCAAGGCGCAACGACGACCACGAAGAATAAGAATGAGAGGAGCAAGAGGAATAAGAAGAAGCTGTGAAGCACGTAGAGAAACAACAACGGCCTCTTGGCAAACTGAAGCATTAAGGGGCGAAAGAGCGCGTGTACCTATCGAAGCGTGTATATAACCGAGGATACGCGTCGAGATGTTGCCGTCTCGAGGAGAGACGTAAGAATCCTTCGGCAGTGATCTTGGTAACGCTATACCCACTACCCGTGGCGGCCGCTGCCTACATCCATAGTGGACGGAACATACACCAACAGTCCCATTGGATGTAACAATGTGACAGGTAACCAGGCGAGCTGGCACTTCGCTCGCTCTTTCCCTGCTACTTACAAAGTAGCCTCGGAACAAGCACTCGCGAAGACGTCCGGCGTCTCTCATTCCGCATGGTGGAAACACAATCCCGCTGATATTTCGATGAGGCGGAACAGCGGTCCCGCGATGGGCCCAAATCGCGGGACCGCTGGGACATAAGGAGCATTTACGAATCGCGAATTTTTGGTCCAGGCGACCTTCGCCTGGATCGACTTTCTCTGGAAACTCCCTATTTTGTTATAAATCTCGTTGTCGAGTACACCCAGAAAAAAGATTGATTAAAATCAAGTAAATTTCGATCTTCAAATGACGTTTATTGAGATAAAATAAATGTTTACTTGTCTTAACAAAATCCTTGTTGGATTCAAATAACGGCTATTCTGTAGCGTAAGTAAATTTATTCAAAGATTTGTACTTTAAAATAAAGGTTTATTTACGTCAAAGAACGTCAACGCGTCAGTCGTCTGAAAACATCTCTGATAGTACAAGACTGTATTTTTTCCTTACCCGGGAACCGCTACATTGTAATAAAGAGGCAACTCATCGGTTTGTTTTTATGAAACTTTGTTCACTTCAACTGTGTACCTCGATGGAATTATGGTGGTGGACTGTGAACATTTTGCTTCGTTCTTAATAAATTTTCTCCGACCAGAATAAACTTTTTTCTGGGTGCACACAATAACGCGCCTCAACGAAAAAGTCCCGTCGAGATTTTGCCGTCTCGAGGAAAGATGTAAGAATCCTTCAGCGGCGATCTTGGTAACGCTATACCTACTACCCTTTGGCAGGCGCAGCCTACTTGCCTAGTGGACAGAACATACATCAGCAGTCGCATTGGGTGACAATGTGAGAGGTAACCGAACGAGCTGGCACTACGTTGGCTCTTTCTCTGCTACATACAAAGTAGCCTCGCACCAAGAAACTCGCAAAGACACTCGTTCATCGTCTCTCATTCCGGGTGGCAAACCCGCAATCCCCTGACATTTCAATGATCGATCAAGACCGGATGAGCAAATGCGAATTGGAGATATCGTCCTCCTGCCCAAATCCGCGTGACCGCTTGGCCACAAGGACCAGCATCCCAAATCCTTGGTCCACAGAAACATAACGCCCTACAACAAAAAAGTTGCGTCGAGATGTCACCGAACCGATCTCTTTAATTTGTAACACGCACCCGACACTGTTTTCCCTTGAGCGAGAAGATTTATCGAGTTAGCCTTGAGAGATTTCGAGTGCGAGTCTCTCTCTCGATATCGTCCATCCGCTGTTTCACAAGTGCTGCCGCTGCTGCTCCGGATTCTTTCCTCTCGCACAAGCGGAGAAACATACCCACCGCCGACAAGAAACAAGCGACTTCTCTCGCAGCATTTATCTCATTGTTCCCGGTCTCTCGTCGTCGAACAACGACGAGAGAGGGATTCGCCCGTACATAGTAGGCATCCCCGCGTGCATCCTGGCGCACACGGTACCCCCGCAGCCTCCCCGGGTACGGGAGAAAGATTCCGATGATATACAGTCCGCGGGTCCGCGGAACGGAGTAAGATAGGGCCCCGAGAGAGGTATTCGCAAACGAAGAAGTATATACACACGCGGGCTCGAGCCGAAGATATGGGAGAGAGAATGGATCTCGGGAGAGAGAGAAGGGCATAAACTGGCCGACTAACAACCCACACGTAGCTTGGCACCAGCCGAGAGAGGAGCCGGTAGAACGAGCGGAAAAGGCAACGAGACGGAAAGGGAAAGAGGCCAGCGGTAGTAGGTACGAGGAGCGCGGTGCCTAACCGAGGTTACCGGCAGACGAGCGAACGGACGGACAGACGGACGCGCCGCACAGACACTATTAAGAGCCGAAGAGCGCGAGCTTCGAGGAGCAAACCCGTGGATCCGGACGCAGCGTGCTTCGTACGCTGCACATGCAGTTCCCTCGCACTCTCACTCGGAGCGTCTCCCTCGGAGCTGCGGCGAAGATCGGAGCTAGCTGCTGACGGTGCTGCCGGTGGTGCACTCGAAGAGTATAGGCCCAGGCGCGGGCACCCGTAGAGGGCTGTAAATTATAACTCCACACCGCGAGGAGCCGAGGAGGCGCGCGGATAGCTCTCGCCCTCGAGAGAACGAGAGACGAAGAGGAGACGAGCTCTCACCGGGACTGAGTCCCAGGAACCTAACTTTCAGTCCAGACTCGTAAAAATATTCTCTCGCTCTCCGACTTCTCTCGGTTACGGTCCCTTCCGCGGGCGGGAGGACGAGGACGCGGACCGCGAAGAGCTGCCGGTGCTGCTGCCGGAGCCCGCAGCGTCTCCGGCCTCGCTTTCGGCCATTATGGTATCAGGCCTCTCAGGACGGTACGGGGCCCTCGCAAACATCCCGCGGGATAACTCCGCAGTAAGTCACCGACGAATTACCGACGAGAGCCGCGGAGAGTTCGACCTCGCGCCTCATCCGCGACTCCGCCGAGGATGCGCGCGGTTCGACTTCGCAGGATGAAACTTAAGTTCCGGCGCAACGAGAGAAACACCTCGGAGAACCTCGAGTATCCGTCAAATATAAAAATATAAATTTCAGGATATCGAACTCGTAGTTTGATAAAAAAAAACAAATAAAAAAAATAAACTTCTTCGTTTTTTTTTAACCGACTGGAATCCATTAAAAAAATCGAGGTTGCTGATCCCGAATTCGTACCTAGTAACTTCTAAATATGCATACATATTTTTATTATATCCCGGCACCCTCGTCGGGCGTAAATCAAAGCCACCACCACAGCCGAGGAACTTTCCAGCCGAACCACCCAACGCCCGATCCCCCGTTTGCTCTTCTCTCCGGGACTTAGCGTCTCCGGACGAAGAAAGAAGAGTCGCCGTTATGCCCTCTGTGTGCGCGAAGGCGCTATATATTTTTCTTTTCTTCTGACGGAGAAATCTCTCTCTCCCGGTCTCTCATTCCCGTTCTTTTCTTTATTTCTCTCTACGGGGCCCGCGAGACCGCGCGGGGAGAGCCGCGCTCGTTCTAAGTAATAATTTCGAATTAAACGCTGCGGCGTTCGCCGGTGTGAGCACACAAGGCCTAGGCCTACACCGGCCAGGCCAGGGTTAATGTAATAAAGTCGTTCGCGAGGATAAATTTAGTGCGCCCTCGCGGTATGGGCTCTCGCGAAGCCCTCTCCCTCTCTCGCTCTCTCGCCGTCGCGGCCTCACGTGGTGCATGTGTTCTCCCGGTTGCCGATACCGATGCGCGCGACACACACCGACAGCTTCGGGACGCGGTCGTGGCCGCGCGGTCCGAGGATACAAGCGAATACGAACACCCCGCGACTCCGAGGAACTCGATGTAGGTAGGTGTTGGACACCCAGCGGGGTATGTGCCAGGAGTGGGCGGCTCTCCGGCTCTCTCCGCGTACGAGTCTCATTCCTCCCGTTCTCTCGCTCCGTCCCGCCGAGGATGCCGCGGCGAGGCCGAAGGAGAGAATCCTCCTGTGGCTGACAGAGAGTTCCTCGGGCTCTCCCGTGCAGCACCGCCGTACTCTCCTCCGCCTTCCAACTTCGGTCTGGTATCTGTATCCTCGGCGCAGATAGCCCGAGACCCTCTCGCTCCGAGCTCCGGGTTAGAAGCAACCCGGTGAGACGCGAGAGCGAGGAAGAAAGGCACGGCGCGGAGACGGGGGCAAAGAGAATGGAAGAAAAAGGGGGAAGTGCGGCGAGAAGGAGCAGCAAACTGACACCCACACACCCGGAGGACATTGCGCGCGAGACGCGCGGCCATAACAATAAATAACTCTATCCTTCCATGTGTTACCGGCTGGTCCTCTCCTCTCGTCGTCG
>JAPYZD010000970.1:0-25211 GCA_030522725.1 Ichneumoninae sp. B BG-2022a | reverse complement strand
TGAAAAAAAAATTGTGCAACAAATTACCCGGCAACCAAATTTTTTTTTATTACGAAAATGATTTGTTAATTTTTCTGAATACGTATGAATTTTTTCAGATTCTTCTCTAATACTTGAAAATTACGATTTTAAACAAATTTTAACATGAAGGAAACGAATGACATTTTGGGATCATTATTATGGACGAACAATCTTATCAGCACCTTCCATATACTTGATTTTTTTTTTCAGATTTTTATCCGATCGAGAAGTCTTTGTAATTCTCTTTTGTTCCTCTCAAACTTAGGCGGCGTCAGTCATTGCGCTAGTACTACCTTAACTCGATACAACGCCCCGCGCGTTTGTATTCCGAGTGGAAACTTCGAAAGCTCTCCTCCTCGCCGGCGGACCGGGTGACTTTTCTATTGCATTACTTTCGCGCACAGTGTACGCGAGAATGGGTAGAGAGTTTTACAATTTGGCTTCGAGGTTTTCCGAGACCGATGAAAGGCTCGTTAGCACTGAAACAGCGATAACGATTCTACGCTCGGTCGTGCAGAATAACCATTCGCACCCGGTTCGCCCGCGAACGTACCCAACGCACAGCGGCAGCAAACCCTTTAATTATGCACGGAAGGCCACAGTGGCGAGCTAGAGAAAGACAAGGGGAAAAAACGAAAATTCGTAACGCATCAACACTGAGACGAGTGTATAGTCCCGGTACATTGTCGTTAACGAAGCTGCGAAGCGTCGAATAGATTTACCGCTATTTTTTCTCCCTTTTTAACTGGTCCCTAGGCTGTTTCACTACTTTCCGATTCTATCGTCTCTTTCGCGGGCGGGCTCAGTCGCGTGGCGTAAATTTAACGCGAATTCAGCAGAGAGAGAGAGAGAGGGAAATCGAGCGGGTGACGTATGAAGCGTATGCTCTCCGGTGACAAAGGGGGGGGGCGTTATCGCTAGGTAAATCATTCGTATGTAACATGTACCGGCTATGCTGTTAACTCCATCCGTCCACTATGGGCCGACCTGCAACGGCGGTCCGTTAAAACTGAAATTGCGCGTGATTCAACGTTCGAACATTATAGATAGGAGTGCGCGAACTGGCGACGGAAAAATCGACACACGAGTAATACCGGAAATACGTTACTTCCGGTTTGAAAATCTCATTTTTCTAAATTCCATAGTCCGTAACGAGGGCGCGGGACACAACAACCTGCAAATAGTAAATATGAAATAATAATAAGATATATTATTATTATCGGGACCAATGGGTTATATTGTAACTTTTAGTAGATCCTTCTCTCCGTACAGATGATCGGAAGGAACAATGAAATGTGGCGAGAATATCGCAGCGACGTTACAATGTACGTCCGCCAGGACTTTTAGTGACGAGTCATCGGACGGATTGCACTTGTGCCTGAGGGACTAATGGTCCCTTCGATGTTCACGCAACAGGAAGCAGACGAGGGACGATCGTCGCCACACGCACAGTCCACAGTCTATTCTCGTTCTCCTCGTACTGTCTTTCGTATACACTTTCCCCCAGGGCAGTTGCGTCAGGCGACCTTCCACGTACTTCCTACTCCGCTGTGGCGTTTATTCTTCTGTCGCTCTCTCTTACTTTCCGGCAACCTTCTCCCTACAATTTTTGAAGAGGGTCGCGCCAAACGCAACAAGGGTGGAGTGTACTCGCCTATAGTGGTGTAATAGTAGTATACGTGGTGTATATAGGACCTACCAGAAGAGAATATTGATTTTATCATTTCGCGTGTGCGGATTCCACGGCACGAACGAGCGCAAACATCCCTTCGCAAAGGGCCCGACTCGATCGACGGTACACGCCACTATGTAACGAAGCGTGGGACAAAATGGAACCCCGGGGCAAAACGGACCACTTTTACCACCTATTCTCGGGACATAAAAAAAATGCCCATCTCGAACAGAGGACACGGGTCCGTTTTGCCCCTATACGTATTCTCTCATTTCTAGTGCCCTGTGTGACCAGGCGTACCGTCGCCACGAGGAGGAAAACTAAAAGCCGACGCGATTCCCGTTTGTGCACAGTCCTCGTTTGCATGACGCAAAAAAATACGAGAAAATTATGCTTTGAGCGAAGAAAAATACACGTTGCGACGATATTACGCCAGTCTCCGTGGCCTACAATAAATAACGCAGGATCAGGTACTCCATAAATAAAAAAAATCTACGAGATGGGGTTGTTTTTTCTCGTTCCCCGAAGTCTAAAAGTTTCAACGACTGTACTTTAAGCACGAGCTTTGGCGTGCCTTGCCGTTTTATCACTTTTGATGAATACATCAAGCGACTTGTTAAAACTCCGGAAAATAAATTATCACCGAATGTCAAATGTTACCCTTGCATAATACAGTGGCCCCGATCAAGGTCACTGTTCACTGCCAGAGTACTGTCTTGATGTAAACGAGGCATTATCCAATAAATGAAATCAAATAGAATCAATCAAACGATACATTGTCCTTTCTTCGTGTGTACGAATGTATTGAATGGACGGAGAGATCAAGTGACTAGTGAGAAGGGTGTATCCCTTCAACCTCGCGAGGAAGTCAATCTTTCCTCAATTTAGGATGTCTACCGTAGCACTACAGCGCAGTTCACGGTGGATACCATCCGATACTGTTTACGGTAAGAAAACACTCTCGAGTCCTCGATAAATATTGGAACTGGACTACAGGCAAACCCGACTGTACAGCGGACTGGAGAGGGTGTGCACACTTTTCCGACTTTCACCGGGGTGCAATGAAGAAAAGTTACTCTCTTGGTTTCTTTTTTTTATTTTACCCTCTTCCTTTCGTAATTGGCTGAGGGGAAATAATATCGTCGGAGTAACTGCCCGTGATAGCGGTGCCCCTTGGTTCACCTTTTTTTCTCCCTCGAGTCGATCGTCGAGATTGGCCTCTTAGTTCAGACTCCGGTCCATACGGAACGAGGAAAAATCGTTGCGAAGTTTCTGCACTTCTTTCACTTCCTCCGGTGCATGTTCATCGAACGTCCGTCGACGAAACTATTTTGGGCTTTCGCCGCTGCAATTATTGCAGCGAAGCATGGATTCTGTCCCGGGGACGGAAGTACGAGACTCGTGAAAACGAGAGCTCCCCCGGCGTTTTCCTGCGTTTCGCGGCTTTCGCCCGAGGAGCAAGTTGCTGCGTCGGTATACTTGCGCTACAGCTCTCGCGGGTCTCTCCGCCCTCTCTCTTCCTCTCGCACGTCGCGCGGAGAGAGCACCGAGCGAGCCGAGTCCGTCGGTTGGCATGGCAACAGCTCCGCGCGCGTCCCGGCGTCTCGACGCTCGATACTAGACGACGCCCAAAACCGCCAGGGCACTGCCTCGGTGCGCTCTCCTCTCTCGCCGGAAACTCGCAAGTTTCGCGAGCCAGCAACCCGAACCTGCACAGACCTCTCTCGTGTAGAACAAAAAAAGAACACAACTATCCCTCCTAATTGAAACGAGCAATTACCATATTTGTTACCGCAAGGACTTAGTGCACGGCTCCAATTTATGATCACTCCAAGCCCGCGAACTAAATTACACCCGGAAAAATATTCATGGAGGAAAGTTGCAAACAAAAAAATTACAATGTTATAGCTCTTTTTAAGTTGTCCGTATATTGCGCTAAAGGCTTTTGCCGAAGTTTAGAAAAATGGGCTCGTTTTACCGTCCAGTTTGCGAGACACGCAACTGCAAGGAAGCTCTGCGCAGTTAACAACCATTTCTTGTTCACGAAGATTCCAAATTTCATTCCCTGTTCATTTTACAATTTTTTTCATTCGTGAACTGTATTTTTGATGTAAATGCAATTATAAAGTTTATATGAAAAAAATATGGAAGTTTACGGACAATAAATGTTTGTTAAGCGTGCAAACATCTTCTACCGAGTCGCACCGAGACGAGTCTGAAGACGAGGATGAGCGTCAAACACGAGCAAATCGAACCTCGTTGCTCCGTTGTTCCGGCTACGAGCTCAGTGAAATGATGCGAGGTAACACGAACCGCGAAGGGAGCAACCTGAGCCTTGACTCGACCGACCGAACGCACGGAGATACAAGCGGTATAATTCCACGATGGATATCTCGCATTATATCGCGATTTTGCGATTGAATTTGCAAACCATTTCAACGTAGATCTAATCGAATTAGCTGCAAAACGTAGGATATACGTTAAGGAGCGAAAAATAAATTACTGAGATCGAATTAACGAAAGCCTTGTCACTCCCTTTCATTACCCGTGAGGGATTCGGCCCGACGAACCGGAGGCTGCTGTCCCACGCCGACCGGTCGAAGGTGAATAAAGGAAGAACCTTGTGGATTTGGCGGATCCGGCGAACGAGCCGAGAGGTCGAAGCGGAGATCGAAATCACGTCGGGAGACCACGCCAATTTCCCGAACGATGCGAAAACCCGGGATAATCCGTTTAATGCCGAGTAGCTCCAGTTCGGTGATTCGCTGATAGGAAACACGTCCGTAGCAGAGATTGTCCGTCCCGGAGCCGAGATGCCCGTGTCACTGGCAAAGTGCTGTTGTATCGAGGATTTTTTTTATCCCTCGGATCACCGCGTTGAAAAAAGAATCGCGAAACGAGTGCAGGGTTCAATTTTTTTTTTTTTTTTTTTTTTTTAAGGGGAATTGCGATACTTTTTTCTCCTGTACACTTTTCTTTCCATTATTCCGCCTCGATAGTGGAAATAATGGAAATAATGTTTATTCGATTGGTATATCGAGGGAGGAATAAAAATGCTTCGCGAGTACAGCGACTCAGCGTACAGACGCCTTCCACATACACACAGAGCGTCGATAAACGTAATGGCAAGAGGTGATGCAGGGGGGCTTGGAGCGAAGCGTTCAACAGTTCTGGCCGCGGGCCAAGACCTCTCTCCTCGAGGCTGATGAGCCCGTAATTGCGTATTGTTTTACCCTCGACGACCCATTCGCCTCCGCGAGCCGAGTAAGACGTCGTTAGAGAGAACCGTCTCTCGTTTGTGTGTACGGAAAAATACTTGGGGGAGATAGCGGCGATTCGCCTTTTACGAGGTCCCGAGACTTCGAGGGCAACATACACACAGCGCACGCTTCGCCAACATTTTCCGTCCGGCTAAACGAGAAAATTTATAAATATCAGAAGAGAACGAGAAAAAAGAAGCCGCATCGAAGCTGGAACGAAACCTCCGATCGTGGAGAACAAAGTCCGAGGTTGATGATACAGGGTCAATGAATTAACGTGACTCCCCTTCGCGATTCTCCGAGCTATTAATTTATTCGATAGTACGCAATGCGACGTGCGAAGAAGCCGAGTCACTTTCGAAAACGTTGGACAAAAAAGAACCATCGGATTTGTCGCGGATGTGCACGCGCGGTGTTAATGAGATCCAGGAAATGGCACAAGGTGGCCCAGTACCTTGGTGTCGCAGAGGTATACGTTATTCGCACCTAGAAAAATAATGTATTTGACGGTAAATTAAGTAAATAGTTACTTAAATGAAATAAATATTTATTTAAATCAAATAAATATTTTAGTTAGACCAAATAAACGGTGGCCGTCAAATAAATTATTTTTCTGGGTGCGGCACGTGACGCGAAGGCGGGCGATAGATCGAGGGAGCATGAACACCAGTCGCCCTTTCAAGTTGAACGAAACTTCTTTTGTGCAGTCGACGGCTCCGACCTCGTAGCCGCGGGCCTGATACTCTTTTCTGCTTGATTTTATTTTTATTTCTTTTATATATCGTTCTTACAGTTTTTCGAGAATTTCTCTCGTCGAACACGTATCCGGACTCGCGGAGTCACAGGGTAGTTCGGCGTCACGTTCGTTTCTGGTTAAGAAGCGATCGTTAGAGAGGCCACACCGGAGTATCGGTGTACCGCTCCATCTCGTTAGGAACCTGGTGTTGGATTCGTTACGGATCCCTTGAAAGCTCACCCCTACGCGAATGCTCGAAAAACCCTTGCGGATAAATCACAACGCCCTCGCCCTCCATTGAAATATCGCAGGTCCATCCTCCCGCTCGCGCAATCACAAATCAAATCTGAGTTCCGAGGGTCCCGTTATCACTTTCGAGGATTCCAACTTCCGGAATTAATATCCTGTAAAATTTGCTCGATCCGCTTAAGCCGGTGGACGCGTAACGAGGAACGTTTCTCGGGGAGCGTCAAAGATTGGAGGGGAGGATGGAAAAAGAGCCTCGAGAAGGAGGAGAAATATCGGCAGCGATAAATTATCATTCCGGTGATTAGTAAAAGCTGATACAAAGACATTCAGGTTCGTTAGTGACTTTTTCATGGGATGGGGATTAATGATCCGCGGTCGGAGCTGCGTGGCATTATAGCAAATCGACGGCATTCAAAATCCGACCGACGACAGAGAGCGATACGGTCTCCGGACGGTTATTTTCAGGGAGTATTTCGAACGACACGCAACAAATGGAAATTCCTACAAGCAAGGAGTTCTATGACAAGCCACGAGTTTCCAATGCGATCGGAAAGGGAGAGAGAGACGGTCACGTGTATGCTGTAGATATGCGAGCGTGAAATCCGGTATTCGTGTTCGGAAATACGGAAATCCAATAGGAGCTTTTGTGTCGAATGTGGTATCGGTTGGATTGACGGGGGAGAGGTGTGCGAGGGGAAGACTGAAACGTTGGACCGGTGAGGCTGTCGCGTCGGCTAGACAGGCGAGGCGTGCGGCACAGCGCGACGGGAATATACGCGAACGTATCCGGAAACGAGTATGGTATGTGCGAGGCTGCGGGAGGTATTGGGAAAAGGAGCTTTTCATCGTCGAGAACGGTGGAATATACATGGGCACCTCCGGAGAGTTCCTTTCGCTCGGCTCAGCTTCGCGAGAGTACCGCGAACAGTAACGCGGGAGAAAATGAAAGAGAGTGTGAGATTCCATTACCAGAAGGAAAGATGGAAAGGGTGTGAGTCGGAGACACACATGACGATTTCCCACAAGTTGCGGCAACCGAGTCGCGGAGAGCGGGGCAAAACGGACCCCGGGTGGCATAGCGGACAATTTTTGTCAATTTTTCGGTAACATAAAAGTCTCGATCCAAAAATCGATTGAAAACAGTGACTAGTTACTGTTAGAATTAATCAGCGGCATAATTAATTTTTTTTCATGGCGAGAACTCTCGGTACAATGTGTTAAAGGACATTGACGGAAGTAAAAGAGTTCATTGAAGGGAAAAAGAGACATTGAAGGAAATAAAACAGTTCCATCGACTTTGCTTATAGTCGTTGCCAATTTGTAACGACACACTCGGGCCTAAGAGCCCACGACAATCTTAATCTCGCGGACGATTGGGAATGAAATCGAGACCGGGTGAGTGGAAACTGCCGGTGGTGGAGAAGGAGCACCGGCGACTTGTGTCCAGGAGCAATGCGCGTCGAATGGAACCGGTTTGTAACACTAGCGTACTTACACACCGGCGTATAAAATCGCTGATCTCCGCGGCAACGTCTCGGGTATACGCGCCGGTACACGGCTGCACGGTGCAACGCCGAACGTGGAAGTTGCAGCGAAGGATGTATACCCGAGAGACTGGCATCGACACTTGGCCGCTCGATCGACCGGATCGAAGTCTTTGAGAGAGCCTCACCGATCAAAAGAGTGCACACCTCGTCTTGTCGAGATCCGCGATATCGAAGCCTCCTATCGCGCTTGCTTCGCATCCAATCGATTTTTTTTTGTCCCTGAACAGCTCCACAGAGAACGAAAGCAAGATTCTTTAGCATTCGTGTAGATTGTAGCATCGCGTGTGGTAGAAACAATGTCATATTGATCGAGGCGCGAAGAGATGACGAGACAAGTTGGATATGGTACGCCATAGTAAGCACCAGGGAATACCACGGAGCTCCGGGGTTTTGGGGGTGTGGCGGTAAAGGAGGGATAAGAAAAATGAGAGTAAGACTCACATGAAAAGAAGTATATGTGAAATATATTTATACAAAAAAAAGTCTCTGATGTACAAAATACATTGCCACTAAAACATGTAATATTCCGGATATACTTTGTTATATATCACGAATTACATGTTGGTCCTTGAATAAGTCGTCGATCGAATCAATACGGATAGGGCAGGACAGTCGCGAGGAAGTCGAGACTTCCGGTAAAGAAATGAGAAAGGAGAATACCAGAATCGTCTAGCTTGGCACAAAGCCCCGACCTAAATTCGAGACGAATGGTTAAATTGATCGTCATAGATTTATCGCGACGTTTATTGATCGATAAAACGGACACATGAAAGAGGCGGATGTATGCTGTTCAACTGATTGGTTTCACGCTGCGATGAACTTGGCCTCTCGCGAACACGAGTACGAATCGAGCCGAGAGTTCACGAGCACGCATTGACCCACTGCGGCTCGAGCATTGCCAATTGGGGATCACATGAAATACATAATACATAATACACGGATGGATATATATATACCCCCATGTATACTCCGACTGTATATCTCCGACCGCAGAATCTCGGTTCGCTCCGCACGTTCGTACGGTGTACTTCACCGTTAGCCTTTTATTTACGATCGCACATAAAACGTCCGGCTCGTCGGCAGTAACGTCGCTCGCTGGCGGTCGTTCTTCTATTAGGAAGAGAAGACCGAGTGAGACGGAATCGTTGCCGCAAAAGCTCGCGGCAACGTGAAACGGGTAACCGAGGCGAATGGCAGGAGGAACGCCGAAGATTCACCGAGGATTAATGAAAATGCCTCCACGCGTGCCATATACCAGTCTAACAGACGCGATAGAGCGCGATTAAATAGTATTTATAGTACATATATATGTACATCCAACGCCGGTGATTTATTTATCGGATGGAACTATTTATCTTCGACTCTTGATTTGTATTTAGCGAGGACGTAGTGAATAGAATTGAAGAGGAATGAGATATGGAAAAACCGTACGCACCGCGCCCTTATCGCTCGGCGATTACTGCGAGGAGACACGATAGCGAGTCTCGCGTATCTCTCGTTGCGCCTCGCGATCGAGGCTCGTATAACCCTTTTCCCGACGCCTACATTAGCGCTGTTGGCGAACTCGACGCCTCGAGATGGTCGGCACACGCAAATATACCACTTGCTCTTTGTGCAGTCACTCGATACAGGTATGACGAAAGGCGATTATGCTTTTCGTCGGATTACATCGCGAACTCTCGCATCGGAGCCCGGACTCGTCGCGAACAGCGGGCAAACACAAATATTGATACCGGGAAGACGAAAGATAAACTCGATTGTTCGGACAACACGAGACATTTTTTTTGTAACGCGAGAACGTCTTTGGGAATGTGGTGTTTTCGCTTTGGGAGAATATTCGTCGAACGAATTCGCATAATTCGAAATCGTGTCTTTGCGAAGCGCGAAACATTAAAGTACGTGAAATATTAAAGAGTTAAACGCGTCCCAGTTTTACCTCCGTTCTCATTTAGACAGAACACGAAAGCGAGGGAAGGAAGTTGCAACCGAGGTTATTATGCGCCTGCCGGTGTCGTGCAAAGACCTCCCGTTTATGTTTCATGGCTAATAGATACACCGTCACAACGATATTATACACACGCTCGAGTGATTCACGTGACATAATGATTTGTATGATTTTCTTGCGGTGCACGAGAGATGCTATGAGAATAAAACTCGGGCTCGTGGCTTTGTCACGCATTTGCAGGAAAAGAAAAAAAAACACTCCAGTTAGGCTGAGTCACCATGAGCCGAATGAATGTACGTATTCATTCTCCGCGTTAATCGAGCGAAGACAGTGCCTCGCCGCGCTTTAGATCGTTAACAGGTGTCGAAAAAAAATTTTAGACCAGACGTTGGAAAGTATAACACGTCGGTGGCAATTTAATTCTTTTGTGAAAGACCGAACGCTGGCAAAGTATTATTATTTCAATGCTACACGAAACGGGATGTGTAAGAGTCGAGGTGCTGCTTCGACGAGCAACGAAAAAGGACTCCGAGCAACGTACAGGGGAGGAGGAGGCCCCACCGCTGCATCGTTCTGTGCGAATGAGCCACGTTTCAAAAGCCGAGCTCTTTTTTTCCGGCAACAGAGAATAAGCCCGACGCATGTAAGTATATCCGGGAAGTTTGGGCCGTTGAACCGTGTCCCTTAGACCGACGAGAAGGGTTACAATATGCGAGCGAGGGGGAGACTAGGTAAAAGCGTCACCGGACAATCAACAAGTGTCGTTAAAAAAATGTATACACATCCATGAAGATTCGATTAACACGGTTAAAAAATTCTACACGGCCGTTGATTATACGTATCGGATAATTGAGGCAGACATTGTTCATGAAAGCTGCCAAGTGCGATGCACGAAGCTGCTGTCACACACAGGGAGAGACTGAGAACGGGAGGACTCGAGGTAGACGTCGAACCACTCCCAGTTTTATTCCACGTGTTGGCGGCACCGAGGTGGAGGAACTATACAGTCCGGGGACCCCGATAAACCAAGACGCGGGCAGACTCTGATTCAACAATGCTTGGGGACGAAAAAAAATGAACAAATAAAAAAAAAAGAATATCCGCACACGCAATTGCAACGATAGACGATGCTCGTTCGTCGCCTCCACAATTTTCTCTCCTATCCTTCCTTTTCTGTTGGTACTTGCCACCGCCATATCCGTCGCCCAGGGGAAATGCAAATGAAATTTGCGATTAGGGTATCCCAGCGGTGGTGTCAACCAGGAGACTAAGAGAGACTCTACATGCCGAACAAAGTTTGCGATATGGTGCGCCGCCCGGCCCATGGCAGTCTGCACGCTTCCCTGCGAAACGTTTCGTCGGGTCCAAGGGGAGGAGTGGGGGGGGGGGGGGTGAACACAGAGGAGACAGAGAAATTAATTGCACACCGAGAGAAACCTAGAACTCCCAAGAGCCGCGACGGGATACCGTAAGCAATCACCGAGAGAAGAACACTGAGCGAGAAAACCGAGAATTCGTACTCTCGTAGATCATCTCTACGAGGCCATCTCTGGGAGAGGACCGCTCCAACCACTCTCAGGATTTTGAGTAGAAAACTCGATGGGAGAGATATCATCGCTGTATTAATCAAGACGACGTCGCCGGCCCATTTCCCGAGGGGGAAGTATCGAGACGTTTCGATGGTTCCTGAAGGAACTCCGGGTGGTTCGTTGCGCTGGATATCATTGATACCATCTTCGGCCTTTTTGGTACGAATCGATGGAACGATAACGACCGATCCAACGAAAAGGCGTAGGCTCGGAGCGATAACGGGTCTGAGAATTGTTTCTACTCGATATCCCCATATCCGTATAAGCAGATCCAAGAACGTCCCGGTATAAGATCGATGTTACGAGGATAATTCAAGCGCTCGCGAAGCCGGTTTTCCTACTTCTTCTTCTTGTTCGTCTCCGTCCTCGCGGCGGTAGAAAGAGGCTCCCTCCTCGCTTTATCCTGCTCCGCTGTGCTGCCGCTGTTGCTGGTCGCGTGGTACGACGTGACCGGTGCGGGACCAGAAGAAGGATAAGGATGAGTCATGACCACGGTGAAATCGTTCTCGCTCTTGGCTTCGCGAGACTGCAGAACACTATCTCTCGGCCCTCTCGCGTACTTCGATCTCTCCCACTGGCTTGTCCCGCTTGTGTATAGCTTCGAGAAAACGAAGTGGGAGCGGTGGCGAATCTCGATTTTCTCAGTAGGTTCTCATGTTTTCGGATCAAGGGGGTGAGAGACGATTGCGCCTACGCGAAACCGACAGCCACGCGACGAGAGACAAAGAGGAACCCTGAAGGCTCGTTAAATTATATCCGGCGTCCCGCAAATTTATCGACCTTGGTTGACTGGAAGGAG
Organism: Ichneumoninae sp. B BG-2022a; assembly: GCA_030522725.1. Classification (NCBI taxonomy): domain Eukaryota; kingdom Metazoa; phylum Arthropoda; class Insecta; order Hymenoptera; family Ichneumonidae; species Ichneumoninae sp. B BG-2022a. The sequence goes on along the minus strand of JAPYZD010000970.1, from coordinate 13,393 downwards.
ACTTGATCGTTACAAATGTAATTCCATTGTCGATTTATTTGTAAGTCAGGGCAAACGGGATCGAGGATTCGAGCTGACGGAATTAGAAACGTTGAGCTGCGCTTCCATTCGTTGAAACGACAAAAAATTAAGTCTCGCTGCAGCGTATAAAAATTAGCTCTGCTGTTTGACTTTAACGAACAATATTTCTGTCGTCACTGTCCCAACTGTTTGGAAAGCCCTCGTAAAAGAGAAATTGGCGGCGAGTTAAACTCGTACGTGGAACTCGTTTACTCGTCTTTCGGGGAATTCTTGGCGTTTAACCGGGCAATCGTAAAAAATAAAATAAAAACATCCATTGTCTAAGACGAACGATTGAGAACGGAGTTGACGCGGGCGTGACTCTGGCTCGTCGAGTGCCGTCTCGGAGACACCGGGAGGTCTTGAGAGAGAAAATTTTACCGTTGAACATAAATCTGCGGAACGAGAGACGGTGAGACTCGCTCGACCGCTTCGCAAGTGGAACCGCGGATACGCCGGCTAGATAAATTCACTTTGTGTGTACGGTGACTCGGCGCACCTCTTCGGAGCAAAATATTTTAAGCGAAGTCTGGTTTTCACGGAATAGTGCAAACTTACCTCTGTGAGGGGCGGCTCCTCGATAGTGACATCACCGTTCTTGGGCGCGTCCTCGCGGGCTGGCTTGTTCTTGTCCTTCTTGCCGAAACTGATTGACCTGAAGGACCACTTCTTCTTCAGCTGTAACGAAAGAGAAATATAAAAAAACAAAAAAGCAATTGCTACGTTATACCGAAATGCGGGGTAGATTTTGAGATGAAGCCTCGACGAGGATTATTCACAGAGATAATATTAGTGTATAGGTACCTTGTCTTTCTTTTTGGTCTCTTTGCTATCAGGCGAAGTCGCAGTCGTCGGGCTCGCCGGTGTGCCTTCGGTGGGTGTCGTGACCTCAGCTGCACCTTCCGCTGGAGTTTCGGCTGTCGGAGACTCTACCTTGGGCTCGTCCGCTTTTGTCTCGTCATCCTGCAACGATACGAAACAACGAAAGAATTAAACATTATCGTCACGTCCAAAGAATCGGGATATTCAGCCTTGCTACAGAGTTGTACCCTCTCGTTTTAATTAATTGCATTGGACAGTATAACAGTAGCTTTTTATACTCTATGGATTATGGTATTTAAAAATGATTCTATTTATCTTTTATTATTTCGTCTGCACGTCTCAAATAATAGAATTTAAAAAAATTGTCCAAGCACGGGAAATAAATTGGTGTCGAAAAATAGGAAAAGGGCGCGGAAAGAGTTTCTCGAGAGAACAATTGACGAATCCAAAGGACCTAACGCGGCGAGAATAGAAAACATCGCTTTCGACTTTAATGAGCTTGCCTGGCGATGCTGTAAGACTCGGCAAATGAATGCCAATGTCGAGGTCCTCGCAAAATACTGAATTAAGGGAACGCTGCAAAATTTAATTACGCAGACGACCGCGCTCTCATCCTGCAGGTGCAACGAGCGAATTGGCTGGCGTCGTTACAATTCACCGTGGTTCCGGCGAGAATACACAAACCGGATTTGTCCCCTGCCGTCCTAGGAGACGACTGCGGACGGGCACGTTTTGCAATTCGAATTCGTTCTTATCGTTTTACTGTCGGCTCAGACATTTTCAACGGCAATCTCGTACGGCACATCGATTTGATCGAAACTATTCTTCGAATGAATTAGACGCAGCGCGAACGGCAGATGTTCGGGCAAATTCAATTCAACAGGGAACGCAGAAACGAGGATAAAAAGTAAAGCTGCGAAGTCACAAGGCTGAAAGCTGACGAAATAGGTGGAAAGCCCAGAAAGATTGCAAAGACCTTGCGATTTTACGTCTCCTTCTCTTTTTCACCTTTCATATTCACATGAATATGGCTGTGTGTGCGTGCGTGCGTGCGTGTGCGTGCGCGCGTACGAGTGCGAGATGGAAGAGAAAAGAAAACAAGGAAAAGTAAATAAAAAGGGCTGGGACAATAAAGCCTGGAGAACTGTCAATACGTCAGGTTTCCATTGTGCCACGCAGACGATATTGTTTTTCGAGTTATTTCATTTCACGAATGACAATCCATCGGAGACATTACTCAACGGAGGAGGTTTCCTTTCGACCCGCTCTTTTTATAACTCAAATTGTTCGTCTTCGCTAGGAACTTACAGTTTGCTACTTATTTTAAAAAATAGCTGTTCCGTAAATATGCTTGGACATTAAAGGATTAAGAACGAAATGTCATAACTCAGTTTACAATCTTCGAACCTCTGTAACGAGGTAACGAGAGGGGAAACAAAGCCACAACTTCTTTAGTTTTTGTTCCGAGCGAGGCGAAGGATGCCGGAAGCGGATTAAGATGAGACGAGGAAATGGAGTATAGAGGTGTAGCGGCTGTTTTCTTTGCGGGTTCATCGTCAGACTTTATGTAACGAAAAACATTGAATAACTCGGGCCAAAAGAAGATACCCTCGCAGCACCTTCAACAGACATGATCAATTCGCTTTCGTCCCTTTGAGACCTGTGCCACTCTCGTCTCGAAACCTTGGCTTTTATCCAACGAAACCTTTCACCCCTCCTTCGTGGTATCCTTCTCGGGTTCTCTACATTCAATCGATTCGACGATATACATGCAAACCTTGTGGACCGAACCCTCATACTCTCTTTCCTCGTTCTGCCCACTCGCCGAACTCTGGAGATGGTGGAACGATAAAATAAAAGATAACCGGAGGAAGCGAGTACGACGATCATCCGCCGTTTTATTCGTTCGATGATTGGCTGAAGCTCGAGAAAAAAAAAGTTGCTCACCAGAACTTTCAGACATTCCGGAAATTTTTTTTTTATGAACTCCCATATTCGGCTTCACTGGGGTAGTTCAAATTGATTTCACAAATTGAAGCATACAAGTAAATCGTAGCAACCTCCAGATATTCCCGCGCACTGCGAGAGCCCAAAGAAAAAATTTATCTCAACGATTTTGACTCGAGCGTACAACGAAGAGAGATGAAATTACGCCCTCCGAGGTGTTTCGTGGATCGACCCCATGTATTTAGTGCGTGAAGATATCTCGAAGAGCTCCTCTGGGAACCACTTTGGTTCAATCCTCGTTAAGTCCAAGGAACCGAGAGAGTCCGAACGGTTCGTAACGATGGAATACGAGAGACATCAGCGAACGAGAATCCAGCTAAGGAATTTACTCTCGGAGTCGCGTAGCTTTAATTGCCCGGATGGAAGTGACCGGTCGGTTGGGTCGAGAGTCTCTCGTATTAATTGACGGAATGTCTAGAATTCCTCGAGAATAAGAAACATTCGTTCACATGACGAGACGGCGGAGAGAAGATCCGTTAAACACCCGCGGGAGAGTTCTCTGTGTACTGGAATCCTTGCCGCTATGACTCGCAAATGTTACACCGCTGAGCGAGATGTGACGCATCGGTGATGAAGCATAAAAACGTTTTGCAGACGCGACGAGTGACGCGCCCTTCCGTTTTCACCAGGCAAATAATATAATGTACTGCGTGTCAGTTTATTGAGTCGTCAACCAAGATCGCTTCCCAAAAAAAAAGAGAACAAATATACGTATAACCGTTCATGTTCGCGTTTCATGGAGGTGTAAAAGATATTTTATTTGCATTTCCGACTATGAATCTTACTCGATCGCCGGGGGGTAAATGCGGGTTCGCCCGGCATTCGGAGGGGGAATTGTATATTTTACTAGGCGCTCAAGGCCACGTCGGGTCCAAACCGCAAACTCTTCGACACCCGCTGACTACCACGCTCCTCGGACCCACGTGCCGACATATTTTTCGTTTACGAGAATTCTTTGTGTCGTAGCCGCAGCGCGTGTGTAATGAATAATCCATTTATTTAAAATGTATTTTTTTTCTTCCGCGAATTTTATCGCTTCCTTGTGCGCCAACGGTAGAGGAATTTCTCGCTGCACACTCGGAGAAGCCTTCGCGACCGGAATAAAAAGTGATATCACGGAGACTCCGAAAAAAATATCGAGTATACGTGCCTTCCGCGAGAGACGCGAAAGAGGAAGAGTGGCTCATGACCTTGTACCGTGCAAAAACGTCTATCGGCCAGGTGTTGCAGCTCCAGCGCACCTGTTACAAAGATTTAACGAGATTGCGAGAAAGGAGCACGATTTCGTTGCGCTGGTCGAGGGGAAAGGAACACGAGTGAAAGAAACAAGTAGGAATATATAGAGAGCGTCTGGTAAGCCGATAGAGAGGGCAAGAAAGGTTGTGGAGTAAAAGAAATATTGAGTTAAAGAAGAAAAAAAGAAAGGAAAGAGTATACACGAGACCGGAAAGTCCGACGGAGCGGATATGAAAGCGAGATAAATAGAGAAATACAGCTAGAGATAGAAACGCGGTAGTGTGATAGTATAAGTTAGATGCACAGAGTAAGTTTCATCTGTACTTTTCCATCTGTCCCATTCGGCTCTCCTCCACTCTTTCTCTCCGTCCTCTTTTCATTTCATCTACTCACATTCCTCTCCCGTCTCGTTTTGCCCTCTTCCCCTCCGCGTGTCACACTATCCCGCCGCCGAGACAGCTGCGGAGGTTGCTCAATCGAGGAAATATCGAGTTTCACGGTACCGCGAAGTAGCAGGCCGGCCAACAACGGGGGGTTCTCTCCGCGCCACGCGCGTTTCACTCCGTTATACCTATCGCTACGATTCTTGTGTGTCACACAAGTGATACGAGTTGAGAATTCGCTGACGAGTTCTCTCGTGCCACCGTAACAGAGTGTCGCCAGTGGTGGTACGTCGAATCAACCTGGGCGTCGACGCGAGATAAATAAGAAAAAAGAGAGAAAAAAAAATGACAAGTATGAAATAAAACGAACGAGAGGCGAAACGATTCCGTCGTCCGTCGCTCTGTGGCGAGTCCGATATTGGTTACATTTTATCACTCTACTTGCTACGAGGCGAAGAAACCCGAGAGACTTTTCACGAATTTATCGGATCCAAGTTAAAGGATATTGGGTACTGTCCCGACGAACGGGGGGAAGCGATAGCCGTGAAATGACAGCCCCGAGGGCTTGGCTTCCTCGGCGATAAAGTGGCGATTCTGTGTGCGCAGTTCGAAAGGAAATTGTCTTGATTCTGCTCACCGCGCTACAAAGTACGCGGTACGACGGTATCGTGAGAGTTCCGCTAATAACAATGTCCATAGAAATTACATTACGGATGAGTGGTACAATTCGCAACAATACTCGAGGAAGTACTCGGAACGAAAATCCGAAGGACAAGCAGCATCTGAAATTCTAGTAGACGGTAGACCAACTCGTTTCATCGTGGACAATCGTTCGTCGCGCGATCAAGAACAATAGAATTGAGTATTCCGAGTAGTGCGCGGACGTGGAATTTCAAAACTCAACGAAGCGAGGAGCCAGCAGATAAAAACAGTCCATCTTGTATATGATATGAGCCAAGTCCGTATCTCGAAAAATAAGGCTGAGACGTCGATAGCCGAACCGATCGAAATACGTTATCTACCTTCAAGAAAAACAAAACACAACAGAATTATTAGATTCGTCAACCCCGGAACGTCATGCACAAACATATTTTCGAGTTCCATTAGCCGCATTAAAATATTGCGAGGGCACCTGATAGCATCGCTCGCGCCACGAAATACCTTCGCGTATTCGTGTGCGAGCGCGCTCGGCAGTTTCAAGTAGAGAATTGAAAAATCGGCGACGGCACGAAGCCACCGAAGTTAACGAGAGAATTCTCCGTCGCGTTCCCACTACGAGAGGCGTAATGGTCGTTCGCGGCAGCGTCGCGAGTACGAAGAAAGAATGTCGGAGTTCTAACGATCCCGTCCCTCACAGCCGGGAGAGGGCAAACGTGTGTCACTCCTCTCGTCACGCCAGCGCTAATTCTTAAGGAACTTGACATTGTTAAACGCCGTAGAACACGCTAGGAATTTCTTTTGACATTTCGAGCTTTGCCACCCGACGGTTAGCAAACATCGAATTATTACATTTTTTAGACTCGATAATTGATGGTAAAAAGAACAAAAAATCGACAACGAACCTTTTCCTTCTCCTTCTCGGTGGCCTCGTCCTTGTCTTTGTCCTTATCCTCGGGTGTCGCGTCTGTGTGCACAGCTGTGCCGTTGGTGGTCGGCTTCGCGTCGGCTTCCTCGATCTTCTCGAGTTTTCCGTCGCCCGGTGCCGCGGCGTCACCGACGACGCCCTCTGCCGGAAGGCCTTCCTTCTTCGGCGTCGTCGTTATATCCACGGATCTCTTGCTCTGTCGCGCTCCCATCTTTTCTCCCTCTTATATTTCGGACTCTCTTTGTTTTACTTGCTCTCGTGTTGCCCCACGTATCGAAACGCTTCTGCGATGCGCCTATCGATACGAAAACTGCAACAAATCAAATAAATCACCAGCGTTATTACACTCATTACAATACGGACAATAATTTTATTAATTTTTTTCTAAAGAAAAATGTAGGGGAAAGGGGGGCAAAATGGGGCAACGGGGCAAAACCTGGTTTTTGGGCAAAACTAAATTTTCCAATCATTTTTGGATCGGACAAGGTGGCAAAACTGGGCAGAAAAGCCTGATGTATCCAGTAGGGCGAATTCGGGCATCTAAAAATTATTGGAAAATGACGTTTTGCCCAAAACCCCGTTTTGCCCCGTTGCTCCATTTTGCCCCGCTCTACCCTCAATGTTCTCCGATGAAGAAATACAATTTAAGGATCTCGAGGACCGCTGGACGCAATATTAGTTTCCAAGGCGGCTGCGTCGTTTGCATCGTCTGATCGCTGAGATTGTTCGCAAAACGAACAAAAGTACGCGACGTATAGCACAACGCAAACAATAAACTATAAAAGCGTTTCGGAACGCCGCGTAACTCCAGGCCAAGTTGTGCGTCGATTCCCGCGAGGCGCTAATCGTTCGCACGGTTCTTCTTATTCCGCTTCGTTAAAGGGCCCGCCGTGCATGCCCGCACGTACCGTTCGGCTCTCCAATAACGGTGGTAAATGAGCTCGTAATACACTGGAACTCGAGCGAGGATTCACAGCGAAGCATTGTTCGCGATACGACCGAGAGAAGTCGTATCGTTTGAGCGCTGTGAGAAAACGAGAAGGCCGCGGTGCGGTGCGCGTTTACGGGCGCATTTAAACCCTACAGAAAACTTGTAAACTGTACCGAGAGCTCAGGAGCGCCCCACGTGCACCGGTTCTCTCGGTGCGTACGCACGCACCGTTACACGCAGCTGACGAGGAATCGTCGAGCATCTGCTGGGACAGTTAAAGAAAAAGAAAGAAAAAATACAAAAAAAAATTCTCCGATCCGATGACGAGAAAACGTCGATCATTATCATAGTCTCTCGGCGAGAGATCTTGGTTCTCATCGTAAATTCATTCGATCACGAGAGAAAAGAGAGTCGGTCAGAGAGACGATGAAAATTTATACAGCAGCCTCGTTTCTCTCGGGAGGTTCGTCCCTCGGGAGTTGCCGCGCTGGCAGCGAGGGGAGAGCGCGCAAAAAAAATGTAGCGCAAACGAGGCGTCAGCCAAACGCCGTATTTGCTGGAGCGAACTCTAAGCGCCTTAGCCGAGTCGATTCTCGAATACAGATAATCTTATCTCGTCGGGGTATTTCGGCTCGGGGAAGCGACGAACTTGACAAGTTTTACGACTCCGCTTAGAAATTGTATTGAAAGAAGAAAAAAAATTCTTGGCTGTTTTATTAATCGGTCGCTTAGCCTCGGCCTTCGACGAAGATATTCGAGTCGTCGGCGCTGGAGAGGCTGACTTAACGGTCGGCACGTGTTGCTGATTTTCGTTGCCCCGATGGACCCGCCGAGCGGATCAATGAACTCGCGCGCGTTTCGATTCGCTGAGGATCTCGTTTTTTTCCCCGTCGTGTAAAAACATCGTTACGATTAACAGCGAAGGAACGAGATCGAGGCGTGTCTAATAATCGTTATGATTCTAATTTATCAAACTAATTGGTAGAAGCTGGTATTGTATTCTCCGACGAATTATCGGGGGGACTCAATGGGAGAAACATAATAGAACGTTACATCCAACGCCTCGTAGCAATTTATAACCGAAATGTTACGATCACCGGTAATTTGGGAGGCACATAGAGCGCAAACAGTCGCGTAGAAAAAAAAAATGTTCGCACGTGTGCAAACACCGGTGAGAAAACGGCTCGTCGTAGAGAGAGGGCTCTCCTTTATTTGCTTGCGTGGCATCGGGAATAGGTCAGTGTGCGTTACCTTCGCCTTTTCCTTCTCGTCACGGCATTCTCGCGCACGGTTTAACGCGAGGGTACACTGAACCGAGGATTTGCTCATGGATTTACGAGAGACGAACGTCTCTCGGAATCGACGGGACGAGGTTGGAGCGTCAAAGTACGATAAACTCGAACAATAGACAAATAAATTAGTGAATTAAATATCATTGAATATGCAAAAGCGTTTCTTCCGGTCAATAAATAAATAAATAAATAAATAAATAAATTTAAAGAAAATAAATTATCAGGTCAATGAAGCAACAAAATGGAAGAACGATGTAGAAATTGAACGCGAGACAAGCGTGAAACGTGTCTTGGAATGCAATACCGAGAATTTCGTTCCAGCGGGTTAGCTTTATCCAGTCTATGCGCTCACCAGGTTTCCCGTGGCTTGTCAGCCGGTGTTTCATCGCCCACCTCAGAGTCCCCTTCATTTCGGACTCGCCACTTCTGCCCTCAGCCCACGTACCTTACCGAGGGTGTAAAACCGGGTTTCGAACACACACACTAACCGTGGTTGAGTCAGTAACGTTGAAGGGATGTGTGGCGAGAAACAATCGGACCGGAATAGAAGAGTCGACGGCGCGCGGGGAAGGTGAAATGGAAAATTTACGAGGTACGTGACGCCTCGTTTCGCGTGTTTGTCGTGGACGCGCGAGTTCCGCTTGCACCTACTCTCCCGGCTTCGATACTCCTACCTAGCCACCAAGTCAGGTACCGCGCACGGTTTTATACTTGTACTCTCGTTGCTTACGTGAGCGCGCTGCATCGTGTGCGAGACCGTGCGGCTGGAGGAGTAGACACGCGATTCGAGCCATTAGGAGATACACATAGCCATCTCGTTTATAAAATACGAGGCTGATTATATCTATAGATCGCGGACCGCCGTCGATGAATAGTCACATTTGTCCCTAAGCGGCCTATTCACGGTGCATTGCACCGACGACGTTCTACTCGTCGGGCGGAGACAGCACTTAGTGTAGCGGTAATACCTGTCCTCTTTCACTTTTTCTGCCGGTCGAAACTCTTGCGCAAAAAACCGCGTCGGGAATGCAATTAATAATTTTTTAAAAGAAAAGAATTACGAAGAATTGCAGAGTTCTATTAAAAAGATATATATATATTTAAATGTATTAATGTCTCAGTTATCAACGCGTCGAGTACCCAAGGCAAAAAAATAAAACCTTATCGCAGTTTAATAATCGATTGAATTCATCGCGTTAATATCTAGGCTCACTCGTCGATTTCGCGCTTCTAATCGTTCAGCCTCGAGAGAGCTTGATACGCGCATAAATCGAAGATTCACCGAGACTGATTAATCCGTCGAGCCGTGGGAAAAGTTGCTGGATTCACATACTTATCGCTCGAGCATCCGACTCTCTCTCACGTCGCGATTTCTTTCTCGCGGGCCCCCTTCACACTGACGCACGGCTGCCTCGGTACCGTCAACAGCGGCGTTACAAAGTGCGCCCGCGGGACGCTATAATTGGCGCTCGGATTTCCGGTACGCTCGCTGAGAAGGTCACCGAGTGTATCACACTCTCGGCGCGGCAGTGTTATATTTAGAATTGCATCGCGATGCGCTTGACACTGGCCACGGACAATGAACGCCGAGAACGCAGCAAGAAAAAACAACGATTCCTCATGCGAGTCTTGTCGATCGTTTTTACGATCGTGACATTAAAAAAAAAAAAAATCATATTCGACCCAAATTTTTTCCGACAAAGTCCTTTTCGAATTATAAAAGTAAAAAAAAGAGGTCAACGTGTACATCAATTACTCGGTCACCGGAGATTACGACCCCACGGTTCGAGTACCCTTCTCCCCGCCACTCTGCATCCGATGAATAATGTATCGGTGCTCGCACACCCAACGGGCACTTATAAATTAATTTCGACGTGTCGACGCGTTTTCAAGAGGTTCGCGGCCGTTCAGCGACACCGGTAGGTGGGGTCGGGCCGTTGTTTCGTTTTATCAATCGGGCTCAATGGATTAACGAGCATTCAGGGGTCACTGTCGCCCCGTCGTCTCCGGCCGATCTATCGAGCCGAGACCGAAACAACGATACCGCTCTATCTCATCGTCGCTAGACCGACGACGCCTGTAATAAACTATTCACACACCGCCGCTGTGCCCTACAGTTTACCGTCCGGTCTATATATAGTTCCAACATTAAAATGTCGGTTCTGTGAGAAACTCCTCGCTGTATCTATGACGCGGCGGCGATACCGATATTCGCTTGTCGGGTCTACATTGTGTAAAGATCAAACGAAAATATCGCTGACTCACTTCCATGCTCTCCATTTTTTTCCCTACAGCAAGAAACGACTCGATTTCTACCGCTTCGTTGTGGCTCGTGTTGCCACTCGGGGCCCTCTTGGCCTAAAATCAAAAGGGTTAAATTTTTACTTCAGAGTCGTTCGAGAGGTATCCGTCCGGAGTGGCTTCGCAAAGTACCGTATCTACGTTAAACGTACGCGCAAGGGCTTACGAAGTTCGTGGCCCGTTGGGTGTCAGAGCCGAGCGCGCACATCTGCTTGCTCCTCGAGCGTGAAGCTACGTCCTCGAAAATGAAAATTTATTATAATGCCGCCCGGCCGAGCGTAGTACGGAGCCCAACACCGCCACCGGGTTTCTATGCCCGCATATATAGAAGGCGTAGAATACCCACGGAGTTTCGTACTATGGCGTTATAGCACGAGGAGACGGCGCGCACGTGTTCACGAGCCACGGTTACGATGAAAAATGCCACAGGACGAGGAAAAGAGGATAAGGCGAGGGTTATACTATTATTCATACATAAATATAGCTCGTGTGTGTTGCACAGTAAAATATCCTCGGCGTATGCCGACCCCTTCCTGTCTACACTGTTCCCGGGATTCTCCCGTTTTTTCTTTCAACCGATCGCGTAACCCGCCCTGAGCGCTTTGAATACATGGGTGCCGAGTGGTATGATAAAAATAAGTGTAAAAAAGGTTCTATTGATAGAGGAACAGACGAGAGTACGACAGCAGAGTGCACGGTAATAAAATAAAAAGCTGTTTCTACATTTAAGAAACATTTTTTCCCGCTAAGCATTACAATTTATTTCCGCAATATGGTACCTTTTTTTAAGGAACCACATTCGTAACTTAAAAAAATATTGTTAACTTTTATGAACGGGAAACGTTAAAACCCACAAACCTTTGTTTTACCGTGCAAGTGTCAACGGATTATTGGCACGCGTTTAAGGAGTTACGAAAGAAAGATTATTCTCCTCCGTCCTACTCAATCGAGAGCTCAAAGTTGTAGAAACAATGTAGTTATACTTGCTTTTCCTACTTCGTCTCACTACTATCTGTAATTGCCAATAGTGTGTGTAGTTTCACGCTTACTCATGTAAACTTTTGTACTTATAGGGTGTTACACAACATTATAATAAAACTGTAATAATAATGACAACAATAATATATCCAAACATTCCCCGGTGTTATTTGCACGGAGAAAAAAAAATCGATTATTTTACACCTTGTCCGACATCTATAAATAGCTTGCAAGTAAACATTGGCGCGAATACACTCGAGTGTAATTGATCGCGGAGAGCGGTGGAGAGGCCGAGAGTTTACGATCAGCGATATTTACCGTTCACGATGCAGATAAGAGCGCGTATCTGCGACGAAGTGAAAACGTGTCAAAATATTTTCGTAATGAGTAAGCCCGGCGTGTGATATAAAAATTGCTGTCGGCGTCTCGGCGTTTCGCCCGGTGCGGAGAGCACGAAGGCGACCGGGGGGGGGGGTAAAGGGAGATTAAATTATACGCCGCAGAGAGAAGTCGCCTCTCCTTTTCCTTTGCCGCGTTCATTCCGTACGTGTCTCTCTCCGACCGCGCGGGGCCCTCGCGTATTGGCTGTACTTCGCAAAGAGAACGAGAGAAAGGCTCTCGGGCAGCGCTGCAGCGACCGGAGAAGATGTGGGCAAGTTAACGACCCGCTATCGTGTGTGTATGCGCGCTCGAGAGCCGCCGCTGTCAATTGCGTAAAAAATACCGAGGAGAATCTAGCGAGTCGCTGCCGAGTTTAATCGAACGCGGCGAAGGAGCGCGCTCTAATCGTGCGAGACCCCGACGACCCGTCCGATCCTTCTGCTTCTCTGCACGAAAAATACCTGGGTTAACGCACCTGTTAAATTCAATCGGTCGATCGGATGGTCGATAGTCTAAAGTTTCGTCGCGACGCACATCGGTACGGAAGACCGGGAGACGGAGATCGGGCACAACGAGAGTGAGAGATAAGAAAAAAAAAGTATGATCGATTCCAACCTCCACGGTCAAACAAACCCCGGTAATCGTGGAACGAGAGGCGCTCTAGAGATCCGATCTCAATCAAGCGGCTACAATAGTTACCGCGGCTTTTAGTGTAGCGCAACGAGTTTAACGGTAAAAGGAGAAAGCTTTCGGTAGCAGGCCCTCCGAAACGAGATCTATGATGTACATGATAAAAAAAGGTTTTTGTCTACGAAGGTCTACTTTTTTCTAACTAAAAAGATTGTAAAATTGACCAAAAGAATTTGTGGTAACCGTGGGCTGTAAAAGAGATGTTTCCATCATAAAACACAATATGGTTTCTGGGATGGACCGTCGGACAGTCCGACGAGATTTTTCAATGACCGCATATATTCAGCAGGTAGAAAAGGCCCGCGCGCCCGGCCGCTATGCAAAAATATCGTGCTCTCGCGCACAAAGAGAATCTCGCCAGGCAGCAGCAGCAGCAGCGGCGGCAGCAGCAGCGAAGCTTCGGTGAGTGCGCATCGCCCGTCAGAGGGAAGGCAGCGGGCACACCGAGGGACTTTTGCTTTTGCATGTGTTGAAGCAAGGCTGCGAGAGGTTCTCCTTTTGCCTATATTTTCTTGCCTGGCTGCTCGTACCACTGGCCGTATAGAATCTCCTCTTCTTCATCATCATCATCTTCGTCTATCTTTTCGCTTCGCTTCTATAGTACGAGAGAGCCGGGCAAGCAGGTAACTGTAAAGAGCAAATCCCGCGGTGCCCCCCCCCCCCCCCCCCCCCCCCCCCCCCCCCCCCCCCCCCCCCCCCCCCCCCCCCCCCCCCCCCCCCCCGCGCC
>JAPYZD010000969.1:0-25222 GCA_030522725.1 Ichneumoninae sp. B BG-2022a | reverse complement strand
TTTTTTGGGCAACGAGACAACCTCCGCCTGTCGGACTATCCGACTATAGTTCGACGATTGTGTAAACGGCCGTGTGTATCGCGGGCTTCGGTATACTCACACAGGCTGCAGCGCGGCCGGAGTGCTTGTCGCACGGGTCCGTTAACGGTGTACATTCGCGGACGACAGAACATCCACGGCAGCGGGTATCGCGGGTTAGCGAACGCCCGACACGGCGTGTATTTGCGATGCAGTCTGGACCGCGCGCGACGCGCCGACAAACAACTAACGGCCACACCAGCCCGGAGGATACCTCTATGATCGAGCGAACGTGATCGTGGTAGCATCGAGGAAGCATCGCTTTAGCTTGCACCGATGCCGATGGGCGGGACACGAAGTACTCCGCGATCGCGGACACAAGAGAGGGCCGGAACATTATTGTCGCTCGTATTTTTCATTGATGTACACTGCGTCCACTTTGCTTTACCATAGAACCGTTTTCGTTAAAATTATAATAACAATAATAAAATGAAATAGAATCCTTCATGAGTAAAGCAAAATTGGTTAAAGATCTTCTTAAAAAAGAGGAAATCATTCCTATCTTTTCAGAAGGCAACGGAAGCCCGAGCAATTTACCGTCAATTTTATTTCGGAGTCTGCTACCCTAAAGTCTGATATACTAAAAATATATTGTAAATTTAATGTACTGGCAATTGAAATTCGCTTATATTACTTACATCAATTAAACACAAATGTATTTCGTTTGTAAAATAAAAATTACAAATATTTCGCCTGAATGGAACAATTTTCATTAAAAATACAAATTTTACTGTAAAATTGCAATGCACATGTCTTTAAAATATCAAATACCGTTTACGTAAATAAGCTTCTAACATCGTTCATTAATTGTCGAAGAACATTTTTTACAGTGCGGGAATCCGGTCAATTTACAGCCGATTTTATTTCCGGATCTGTTATTCCCCGCGCCCAAAAATGTAGCCATCGGAGCAATTAATTAGGGACCTGGCCCTGTTACATTTATCTCAAAATTATTGCAGTATTGTCCCCTCATCGGTTATAATTGTTTCGATGATTTACGAATGCGTGAATGTGTACTCAATGTATAATTTATGCAGCCTGTCGGGGGGATGGGGGAGGGGGGAGGGGGAGCGAGCAGAGGAAACGTTAGCGCATATATTTCGTGGGATATCCGGTCGGTACGACCGATGACGGATGTAGCGATCAATCCATTATCATGGATTACCCCCGGGGCAGGAGGGATGAAGCTAAGCTTCGCCGAAAGGGTGTGCGCGGGTGGGTAGGCCGGTATAGGGATAGACGTGAGCTATAACTCGGCGTCGAAGGGACAGCCGGGAGCACGCTGACTGGGAAACGGCAACATCAGTAGTGACGTCGGAGTACAGTAGTGGATTTCGCCCATAGCCGGTACGAACAAGTGTTCGCGGGGACCATAAACCACGCCGGTTTACGTTATCGCCCGACCGGATCTCCCTAGTCGGTGCAAACTACTGCAATTTGGCTAACGGGCGCGCTATCCCCTACCCCGCTCGCGTCAGTCCCGGGACGTGTGCCACTGGGCAAAATTGATGCAGGAATTCCGAGGAAAGGTTACGTTGGCAAACGCCGCAGTCATTGGCATCGCTCCGCCGATCGAGGACTCACAGTTAATGGCACGCTGAACATATTGGATGGAAAAAAATACAAGTGTACCAATCACTTTGCGGGTCGGGCGACTGATGAATGAGGCAGGACGGCGGACGATGAGGCGGGCGAGTCTAAAAGCTCGTCGGCATCGCACGCACTAAAAAACGTTCGGTGACGTGCGTCGATAAGCGTATGTGTGATTTTTTGCGAAATGTATTTTCACCGAAAAAATCTATGTTTAGGAGATTTTTTTTGAATATATTTGTGGAGATTTAGTTTGTGAAGATATAGGGTAAAAGTAGTGAGTATGAACGAGCCTGGTTGGTATGCAAATCAATGATACACGGTACGAACCATATTCACTACCTTTATAGCCTGTATGTATTTAAATAAATACACTGAGAGCAGGATCTGATTGAAATTACCATAAATCCGGTCAAAACCGACAGCACTTTCAGGTATATGGGAACTGCAGCGACATCCTGGCAAAGATTGGTATTAGAGTTAACACACTCTGCTAGAAAATATGGTAATTTTTGCTGTCGCAGATATTAGCCAAATATCACGTAATTTTTGTTAGAATACAAATTCTTCTTAATAGAAAAATATAGTAATGAGTGGCGTCGCGATAGCGGATCGTTTGTTTTAGATTTGTAGATTATGCCGGCTTATTATGTCGATCAAATCTCGTTGTATGTAAAAAAATTTGATCCACGGAATACTCAGTTGCATAAAAAGTTGCTGTGGAAAATGCCTTGAGCTATGGATGCCGTGTGAAAATTTCATATATCGTTCATGGTGGCGTTGATGTACCATGTCGCCAGATCGAAAGTTACCATATGGCTCGGTAGTTTTTCCGAGGTCTTTCTCTCGGTATAGAGATTTATATGTTGAAGGGAATACGTTTTGTCCATATTATCCTAGGCTACACCTCGATTAACGCGGAGAGCTTGGATGAGTTGGGTGCACCGAGAAAAAAAAATTATTTTACGGGCACCGTTTATTTGGTTTAAGTAAAATATTTATTTGATTTAAATACATTTTTATTTAATTGAAGTAACTATTTACTTAATTAAAATAAATATTTTACTTAAACCAAATAAATAGTGCCCGTCAAATAATTTTTTTTTCTGGGTGTGCCACGGAAAACGCGGCGGCTCGGTTGATCGAAGGTCGGATAAGCGAGGCTCTACTATATTTCAAATATTATTTGATTCCCGTGAGTCATAGCAATGTCATTGAACCTCACGAATGAATAGCGAATAGTGAAATAAAAAAAAACATATCGACTTTCTCGCGACTTACCTGAAACGGTTTTCCTCTGCTGGATCGATGTTCATTCCGTCTAATGGTCAGTGTGCGGAATCGTCGAGAGAGGCAACTCTTGACATCGAAGCCGTCGTCGGAGGGTAGGAAACGAGAATGAACGGCGCCAACCAACGTCGCCGACAGCAGCTGCAACACATTCTCATATATTTTAGTGTATGTACCTATACGGGCGAGCGTTCCCAGACACAAAGTGTGCCTTTTGGTGTGCATGCACCTGCAGCCGGTCTGTACTCCAGAATACGGTCTGCGAATTCTGTGCGCCGAACTATAGCGTATAGGAAGTGTCGTATGTGTAACTGTGTAACATCACACGCACGTTGCCAGCACGCGGTTCACACGGTGCCGAGCTTTGTGAAATGTAAATGGAATCGAGCGATATCGTTGCCACATATATGTATATATATTATACGCAGTTTGCGCCGTGAAGCTGACTGGCTCTGCATGACGTTTACCGTGGGCGTCTGCAGCGGAAACAGAAGTAAGCTCATCAGCTTCACCGCACAGCTTCCATCTGTATAACGCTTATTCCAGATGCAGCGATTGCAGACAACGTGAGATGGAAAACTTGACCATTTTTCCTCTCACCGTCGGAAAATTCGAATTCATATCTCGACCGTAAAATATATTACAGAAATGGCATCGACGAAGTATCGAAAAGCTCGGAATATACGAAGTTGCGGGTTTGTATTTGAAATTTGGGGCGCACAAATTTAATAATCTGACATATGGAGGAATTACAATATTTAAGTTGTAAAATTTCTACATTTCAGTTAAAACCCACAAATTTTGCTTCCTTCGTGATTCGCAATTCATTTTTGTAGCGGCTGAAGCGACGTTCGGCAGCTACATTGAAATGCAAAGCGACGAAAGAATGAACCGAGATTGTACTTTGGATGGAAATTTGACGCGATTACAGTGTACCGACGTGTGCACAGGTAGACAACAATGGTTACAGTTTGCAATTGAAATCTGGGGCTGACAAATTTAATAATCCGATAAATAGACAAGATATAATATCTAAATTTGAAATTATCCACATTTCAGTTAAAACCCGAACATTTTTCCTTCATCACGATTCGAAATTCATTTTTGCAGCCGCTGAAGCGACGTTCCCGCGAATGCCGAGTGATTGTCGAGTGGATCCAGAGTTACGAAAGAATAGACCGAGATTGTACTTGGGATGGAAATTTGGCGCGATTACAGGTGTAACGACGTATGCAGACAAGAACCCATCCAAAAAGCTCCGTGCAAATAACTGCGCTCCACGAGAGGGTTGCGACGTTACTGTGCTGAATTTTCCTCCCCAACAACTCACGGAGTACACGCGACATGGAAAATTTGACAATGTTTCCTCTCGCTGTCGGAAAATTCCAATTCATATCCACACCGAAGTTTACTGTATTTTAGAAATGCATCGCTGAAGCATCAAAGCTCGGAATACACGAGGTGGCGGTTTGTAATTGAAATCTGGAGCTGAAAACTTTTATAATCCGATATTAATCGGATTACAGCATTTTTCAGCCCCGGATTTCAATTACAGACCGGAATTTCATGTATTCCGAGCTTTACAATAAAACCGACTAAATACAATATCTACGTTCGAAATTGTCGACATTTCAGTTAAAACACGCACATTTTTCTTCCATCGCGAATCGCAATTCATTTTTGCAGCCCGCGATCCAGAGTTACGAAAGAATAGACCGAGATTGTACTTTGGATGGAAATTTGGCGCGATTACAGGTGTAACGACGTGTGCAGACAACAACAACCCATCCCAAAAGCTCCGCGCAAATAACTGCGCTCCACGAAGGGGTTGCGCCGTTACTAAATTTTCCTCCCCAACCGGGTCGCAACGACTCGCGAGTCCGCCCCCGACCACGCGTTCGCCAGAGGACGTCTGCATAATATTATCTGCTTAATGCAAATCGCATTGAGAGTTTCGTCCCCCGACGACATAAACTGCCGGAGACGGGAAGGGACGAGTGCCCGCGTTCAACTCGCACGCTCGCTGCTTTTCCTTTACCCACTTCCCTCACTCCCTCGCGGGTTCCTAGACGTTCTCCTCGCGTTCACGTAGTTGTCGTTGGCTAAACTCTATACCGTGTACGCTTTTCCGGAGGAGGACGAGAGCCGAGAAACGTTGAAACGTCTTGATCGCTGAACTAGCGTACCGTGGAACTTGCTTTGCAAACTTTATTGTCGTTAATGACGGAACTCGAGTTTCTGATATCGAACCAGAGACCCTCGGTACTTTGCATCGCCTGTACAAACTGCTCGTATTCATGAGGGATAGGTATGGGGTGAGTGAAAGGTAACCAGGTAAATTTTGCAGACTCGTCTGTGATTTCCGAGACGTTGCCTATGAAAGGAAGCGAAATACCTTCGGTAGCTGGAGAGTTCGGGCGGTAAATTATGGATTATTTATAAGAGTTACGTGAAGTTTACGTGCTCGGGGAAAGTTAAGCTTCCTCGGTTGGGCCGGATGCGTCACGTTCGGCAATACCCGGCTAAGGGCTAGACGGAAAGGGCACACAAGCCGGGACCGCAGAGTACGAATCCTGCGGGTATCTCGGTTGCTGGCAATGAAATCCAATAAAAAAATTCCTGGAGCGACACAGGCGAGGTTTCACGTGGGCCGCGTGATTCGTGACGAATTCCTAATTAAGGAAGCATGGGAAGTACGTGCCCACTCCAGAGGGGACTGGCGATAAGCAGGAAATCGTATAAACTTGCCGGCATAAACTATCACAAGAGAATAAATTATACTAATTGAGATTTTTTTTGTTGTTTTTTTTTTTCAATGCCGGATGATTGCACACGATCGTAAGCATCGCCGCAGCCATATTTCTCGACAAGTCCCTCAGCGTCTTTAAGAGCATGAAACACGTTATCAACGTTTCTCTCTCGCTCCGCCGAGAGCGCCACTAATGCTATCTCTTTCGCACTCCACAGTGTCTCACATGCTCTTAACATCGTTTTGCCCGTGCAAACAATCACGAGACAATAAATTATACTAATTGAGAGTTTTTGTTGTTTCTTTTTTACAATGCCGGATGATTGCACACGATCATAAGCCTCGCCGCAACCATATTTCTCTAAAAGTCCGTCAACGTCCTTAAAATCCTTTCGCTGGTACAAACAATCATGGGAGCATAAATTATATTAATTAAGATTTTTTTTTAAATTCCGAATGGGTGTACACGATCATAAGCATCGTCGCAGCCATATTTCTCGACAAGTCCCTCAGCGCCCTTAACATAGTTTTGCCGGTACAAACGATTACGAAAGAATAAATTATACTAATTGTGATTTTTTTTTGTCGTTTATTTTTTTCAATGCCGGATGATTGCACTCTCGAGACAATAAATTATACTAATTGAGAGTTTTTGTTGTTTCTTTTTTACAATGCCGGATGATTGCACACGATCATAAGCCTCGCCGCAGCCATTTTTCTCTAAAAGTTCGTCAGTGTCCTTTAAATCCTTTCGTCGGTACAAACGATCATGGGAGAATAAATTATATTAATGAAAATGTATTTGTTGTTTCTTTTTTTCAATGCCAGATGAATGTACACGATCATGGCATCGCCGCAGCCATATTTCTCGACAAGTCTCTCAGCGCCCTTATATAATTTTGCCGGTACAAACGATCACGAGAGAATAAATTATACTAATTAGTATGTTTTTGTTGTTTCTTTTTTTTTTAATGCCGGATGGTTGCACATGCTCATAAGCATCGCCACAGCCATATGTCTCTAAAAGTCCGTCAGCGTCCTTAAAATCCTTTCGTCGGTACAAACGATCATGGGACCATAAATTATATTAATTGAGATGTTTTTTTTTATTCCGGATGGTTGCACACGATCATAAGCATCGTCGCAGCCATATTTCTCGACAAGTCTCTCAGCGCCCTTATATAATTTTGCCGGTACAAACGATCACGAGAGAATAAATTATACAGTAAACTCCCTCTAACTCAACGCTCTCTAGTAAGCCATTTCCCCTCAATTCTTTGTCAACGTGAAGCTTAACCTAACCGTTTCGCGCGCTGCACATGGCTCACGGTAGGCTGCGATGGGGGACTCTCTCTAGAAGGCTACTCTCTCCAGCACCAAGGAAATCCGGTCCCAACAGCGTTGAGTTACAGAGAGTGGACTGTAAGTAGGATTTTTTTGTTACTTCTTTTTTCAATGCCAGATGCACACGATCATAAGCATCGTTGCGGGCAATTTCCCGAAAAGTTCCTCAGCGCCCTTAACATCATCTTGCCGAAGGCCGAGTTCCGGACAGCGCCGGAACTTAAAATGTTCAACCCGGCGGGGCAATTTCGTGTCGCACCATAGGAAATAGAATAAAATCAAATGGAATAAAAAGAGGCGGAAGTGGTGGAGAGAAGAGCGGAGCGTCGGAGAAGACGTGAGAAGGCTGCCGGTGGGTGGTGTAAAGTGGAAGATCGAAAGCAACGTAATCGAGTTTCCTACGGGGCTAAAACCGGGCGCATGCTGTGGCTGGTGTGCACAGTCGTTTGCCGAGCTTCCTCCTGCCGCCGTCGAGGAACGAGTATTGCTTCGCGCACTCCACACCGAGAGTAACTGCTGGAATAAGTACTCGGGGCGCTGTAGTTCCTCCGGTGTCCGGGAAAGAGGAAAAGATAGAGAGAAGAAAGAGAGTGCGGCGGACGATAGGGAAGGTACGTCGCCGCCGCTATCGTCCGCGTCGCCGGTTTGGTCGTTCTGATGGACACTTGGACTCCACTCCGCTCGATTAACTATCGGGGGCGGCTCGTTCCGCGACAAATCGTGCGGAGATAAGCGTCTAGCGTGCTACGAGCCACGGGTAATCGACCACTTGATATAGTAAATCTTTCAAGAAAATTACTCACTCTCCGCGTATGTAAAGCGCGGCCCTTTCCGCTTGGCCGAGGTGAAGTCGATGGAACGATTTTTAGGATAATTCGGAGCAACGAGACGTTCCACATTACGTTCAACAATTTGTTTGCGATTCTTTCGTAATTAACAATTCAGCGGGTTAACTTGACTAATCCGTCGCCGACTGCATTCGAGATTAATTTCAAGTAGGGTAAAAGTGATGAATATGGCCCACCTCGATTAACACGTAAATCAATGATATATGGACCGGGCCATATTCCCCACTTTTACCCTACATTTGAGACGTGTCACACACGTTCTTTTACCCACATTCCTGTGTTTCTTAATTTACACGTTTCAGTCCATTGGCCGCATTCGAGATAAATTGTAGAGAATATTTAAAGAAGATTCACTGTAACGTCACTTCCTGTTTGAAGATCTCACTTTTAAACCGGAAGTGACGTCGTACCTGAAATACGTCATTTCCGGTAGAGAAATGAGAATATTCACGAACATATTTCGAATGAAAAGACCATCCTGTCTATTTCTTTTTTCTCCGCCTAACGAGCCAGTCGTTTTTCCTTTCATTTTTTAATCCAGTCGGTTACAACTTTTTCTTCGTATTTATTTTCGACTGCCCCCGCTTTTCCTCGGTATTGCCGAGTCTCGACGGTGCCAGGTGTACGTAAAGAGATCTCCGGCTTTCATGCAGTACAGTCGCGCCCGCCGCGGTCATTCTCATCTCGGGCTATTCGAAAGAGCCCGTAACATCCGCGTCTGGTTACTCCACTTGTGTACCGCCCGCGCGCTATACGTTCTCCTGTATTTCATTTAATAATTTTGCAATTACTTTTACTTCTTTACGTACAGGAACAAGCACCAATGACGCAGCCAGCAGTTTGCACCCGGTCTCCTTTCTCCCACTTATAATTTCACCGGTAAAACGCGAAAAAGTCGTCGAGACTTCCACAGTATTGAGAGATCGAATGAAATAGCTTCTTCCTACTTAGTTCTTTTTTATTTTGCTTTCACGACCGACATAAGCGACGTCTATTCATAATCGTCTTATTGGCCGCACCCTCGCCCCCTCAGCTCTCCCCCCGCCCCCCCCCCCCGTCTCGTTTCCCCCAGTTCGCTCCCTCGACTTCTTCGTCCAGAGCACAATCGGACGAGTTTCTCCCCGACTCGCCAGCCGCGCACTTGATACCTTCACTCGTTCACGCTAATTCAATTTCTTTCGCATTATACGTCGAGCTCTCGGCTTTTCTTTTTTTCTTGTCTCTCTCTCCCTTCAATCTCCATTGCGAAAGTCTCGCGCCCTTTTCTCTCCACCCTCGGCCAACCGGGAAAAATCCGGCAGTGCGTGAAACTCGAACAATAAACAATCCGCTGCCAAACAATCTACTCGTTTCCGTGACGCTTTTCCGTAAAACGTTCTCGCCTCTACCGGATGGAGTGAAAGCTTTTGCTTTTATGTTTTCTGCGTCTCGCCTTGTTTCTCCTCGCTCGTTTCAATCTCCTCTCTCTATCCCTCTCTCTCTCTGTCTCTGTGTGCAATCCTGGTCGAGGTCGCCTGACACCGACAGCTGGGGCCGAGCTTAAACCGCGCTGAAACACCGGGGAAAAAATGCGAACTCTCCTGTCTATAACGCCTCGACCATTATAAAGAGTCGTCGAGTCTGTTGTAGAGAATGGAGCGGCGAGTTGTGTACGGTCCGGAAAAGAGTGTCGGTCTGTTCGAGGGTTGGACGGAAAGTGACAGAGCATCACAACTGATGCGTCTGCAGTCCTCTTCGCTTCCCTCGCACAGAAACGTTATTCAACTATTCGCTTTTCCCCGCACAGCTGCACTGGAGACTCCGAAATGCATGTGATACGCAACGGAGGGAATATAATATCAACGATTGCCCATATCTGCATTTCACGGTCGATGAATCGTCTTTTTCTCCGTGTTACAATAATTTCGATAAAATATTATCAGCGAGGTATTCAATTCATTAGCACGAATGTAACATTGGAGTGCTTTAAAAAAAATTGTAAAAAAAAATGTATACAAAAACGCGTATAAGGTAAACGGCCCAGTTTCTGCCATCTTCAATTGTTAAAGGGAATATTTTATTTAAAATATACGTAGCTCGGCATTAATCAAGAGTAAACCGCTCTTCAACATGCCGTCAATTTCGTTTGTATTTAACGTATACTATATTTATTATTATTATTATTAGTATAATTTACGATCAATGGCGGTAACTGGGACAGCGGCGGAAACTGGGCCGTTTACCTTATAACGAAGCCTTGTATACAATTTTGTGAAGAAAAGAGGTTGAGATAATTGTCGAGTCAAAGAAATGCAATTGCTCGGGGGAAGTTGCAACAGAGCTTTTATAATTTGTGCATTTAATTTGTGCTTTTATAATAAGTGCAAATATAACATTCTAGTTGCTTAAAAAATATATATACAAAAAAGCGAAAATAACGAAGTTTTGCGTATAATTTTGTGAAACAGGTTGTGAAATAATCGTTGAGTCAAAGAAATGCGATTGCTGGAGGAAAGTTGCAACAGAGCTTTGACAATTTCGACAAGAAATGATCATCGACGAATTCAATTTATAAGCGCAAATGTAACACTCGAGTGGCTTAAAAAAAAAACTGTTTACAAAAAAGCGAAAATAACGAAGCTTTGTATACAATTTCGTGAAAGAGGCAGATTTGAATATTCGCCGAGAGAAAGAAATACGATTGCTCGATAGAAGTTTCAGGAGAGCTTTGATATTTTCGACAAAAGACAATCATCGAAGAATTCCATTCATAAGCGCAAATGTAACATTCGAGTGGCTTAAAAAGAAAATGTATACAAAAAAAAGCGGAAATAACGAAGCTTTGTGTACAATTTCGTGAAAGAGAGAGATTGAAATAAACGTCGAGAGAAAGAAATGCGATTGCTCGAGGGAAGTTGCAACAGAGCTTTGCGGAGAAGGGGGGGACGGAAGGTGAAGGGAGGGGGATTTGGAGGAGAGGTAACCACCGAGCTTTTAAAGGTATCTCCGGCCCAACCGCACACAGTGAGGGCTCGAAAGGAGCAAAGAATAAAAGAGAGAAAAAAAGGTAGTTTTTGCAACCGCGACGAGCTTTAGCGAATGCAACTGCTCTAGGGGCAGTAATGGGTGGCAGCAGGTAGGAGGGGGGGGGGGGGGTGTTTCAGCCAAGAGAAAAAGCTGGATATAAAGTAGTGAAAAACCCGCGAGAAACGCAGGTAGGAACACACAATCGTTCGTGTAAACGGACTCGCGAAAAAGCAGCTCACTGCGGAACGGGCCGCACTTTTTTTCAGCCCTGCTCGCCCCTCGCCCTCCCGCGGGCGGGTTAAAAAGAGACCGAAAGAAAACGATTAACAAAACACAGTAGTGGTGCGCGTTCGTTGGAAACGGGATAGTCGGAGAGGAGAGAGGAGCGAAGCGTCGAGCCAGCCCCGCAGTCGCAGAAACAAGCGAGTCCGTAGATGTCGGGAATAATCGTTGGGCGCGAGAAAAAGCGAGGCGGCGATGATGGTAATGGCGGAATGGTTGGGAGGGAAAAGGGCAATTGCGAGTGTCGTCTGCAATGCGAAACGGAGAAACGGAATCCTCGGGGGCATCAAAACCGGGGGGGCCTGACGAGGGACGAGGACGCCGCGAAACTGCACCCGGAGGCGCTCGCATCTAGCCGCTCGTTAATGAGCCGAGAGCTTCTCGCGTGCAAAGGGGACGTTT
Source organism: Ichneumoninae sp. B BG-2022a (assembly GCA_030522725.1). Taxonomy (NCBI): domain Eukaryota; kingdom Metazoa; phylum Arthropoda; class Insecta; order Hymenoptera; family Ichneumonidae; species Ichneumoninae sp. B BG-2022a. Next base: position 13,633 of record JAPYZD010000969.1, on the reverse strand, counting down.
GTTAACCGCGCGAGAATGACGCCATTGCTACCACCGGCGCGCTGTTCCAACTGCCGCCGGAACGGTGCTTCCGTTGCCGGTGAAAATAATTAGTCCGTCGGATTCGTTTGTCTAGCTGACGCGATTTAACTTGCCGTCGGTGAAAATTGCAAACTCCACCTGATGCATTGTGCGCCTCTCGGAGGTGCGCGCTCTCCGCCGGTTGCACGGAAATCGGTCCGCCGCGCCGATGCCGCGCCTCTTGGTACGATTGTTCGTCGAACTGGCGTTATTGTTTGCATTATCGCGCGGTGCATTTCCCAGGCGTTGACTGTACAATAACACTAGGAACAATTGGCCACCGGTTTCGAACGGGGCTTTGCGCGGAACCTTTCATTTGACTCAAAAATTTTGTCGATTTGTCGCCACCGGTCGGAATGATCGATTTCTGGTCAGCGGATTATACTTTTGGCGTGTGCCGCCGGGCTTTCCGCGATACACGCGTTTATTATTCGTTAATTACTGGGGCTTTGGGCCCGGGCGTTAAGTGGTTATGCGTCGCTCTCGGAACGCTTTCAACGACCCCACTCGATGCACCGCGGCGCTGGTTCCTGAGGGTGAAAAGGGTTCTGGCTCGCGGTGTACATACAGCCCCGTCCGCCTCTTCCCCCCATACGGCTGATTAAAAGCGCGGGCTGGATAATTGAATATTAAGAACTCCACTCGACAAAGTGCCGAGAGGACCCTCATTGCCTGCGCTCAGCGCTAAGAGCAGCCCTCTCTCGCGTAGCCCTATGTGGATGTACTCTCTCGCTCTTGCGGTCTTTCTGTATTCCTTTGCCTACCGCTGCGGCCTCGGTAAAACCGGCTGATTTTAATTAAAGACAAACATCCCTCTCCCCCACTCGGCGTGAGAGTCCTGGATAGCACTGTTTTACCCGGAGAGGCGTCGATGCCACTTTGCTACCGTCGGGAAAACAACGATCCGCTCGCGTCGCCGCTCACGGGGATGAAAGTGGCAAAAAGAGAACATTGCCGATTGATCTTTTTTTTTTTGTTGATTTGGGACTCTCGCGGTGTCTCCGAATCCTTCGTGTCCTACACTATGTCCTTCAGTCACGGAAATAAAATGTATGAGAAATATATTACATTGGGTGTTTTTTTGCTTGCGCGTTGAGGAAGCTTTGTATTTTTGTTGTTTTTTTTTTAGATGTCCATGTAAATATATTCTGATTGTTCCAAAACTGCAAACAAGCACTTCTAGAAAAAATGTCTGGATGGATGCGTGGGTGTGCGTCAGGCCTGTACAATTCAATCGTTTATAAACAAAGAACGGCTTTAACAATTGGGTTGAAATTTGACACGCAAGTAGAGCAGTTAAGTGCCTAAGTTAGTCTGTTTTTTACAATTTACGCAATGATTGAAACATACGTTCGGTTTTTATCAGATTTTGAGTTATCGGGATGAAACTTTCTACAGCAGTAAACCAACAACAAAAAAACAATTTTCGCTATTGAATTTGGTAAGAATCGGTCGAGGGGTCTGGTTTTGTGACATTTTCAATTTTTCGAAAAATATCTTTTTGCATTCTAACTTAAGATGTTTGACAAAAAAAATTGGACATAAATAAACTATTATGGACCCATGTTCACTACGGAATTTTGCGAGGATCGATTCACCCATTAACATTTTATAAGTTTTGAATGTATTTTTTTATTCGTACATCACCGCACACGCAAAGATAATCTAAAATATTGTGAGTCGCAAAAATATTCTTCGCGTTTTCGAAAGCCATACACCGGAGATATTACCGGCAGAGTAGTAAAAAAATAAGTAAAATAAATTTAAGAAATCGGTAAAAAAAATAAGTAAAATAAATTTGGGAAAAGGTGCAAAGTAATTAGTGCATGGCTTCCAAATTTATTACAACAATGGGCATAGCTTCCTGCACGAGGAGGCCAAAGATCGATCAGCGAACTTTCTCATAGAGAAAGCTATGCGCAAAATGTTTTATGATTAATTTATTAAACACGGTGTCTACTTGGAGGCTTTTGCTCGCCAAGCTGATTTTAGAGGAGGTCAAAGGGGGTGTTAGCTACTGGGAAACTTTCGGTTAAAATAGGTGCCAAGGGTATGAGAGTACGATGCCGAGAGATGAGCAGGATCCGCCGGGTAGGACCGAGTGTGCAGATAATTTGCAACGGAAGAGGCTGAGCCCGGGGGCGAGCTCTTCTAAGATAATTTGCTGGAGTAACTCTCCTCGCAGCTTCGGGCGAGCTTAGTTCCTTCCTCGCTACCGTTTTCAACGTGGCGATGGAAGGTAAGCCTCCCGCTGTACGTAAAGGTATGCTATACCTAAGTGGCGAACTACAGTTTCCCATAGTCCGGGTACACTCGTGTACAAAATTTTCGCGAACGTGCGATATTCCCCGAGAATTCCACCCCAAATTATATCAAAAGGTTCCGCTCGTCGAACATCCCAAAACTCAACGACGAATGATCGATACCGAAATGCAAAGAGGCCACCATCAATACCGGACACTCGAGCAAGCATTCATTAATATTAACGATCCCGAAGAGAGAATCCGTAATACCGCAATTTAATCAGTTGATTAACAACCGGCGTTGCACCGCCAGTCATGTTGCACAAGCGAGCTTTCGGCCCCTCAGGATCTCCGATAATCGAGGATTTTGCTTCAGGACCCGAAGACGGATGGCTCCGTCCCCGATACTCTCTCATTACCACAGACCGAACGAGAGTGGATAGAAATAAATGGTCCGAGCCGGATTGTGCCCGGGCCTTCCCGATGGATCAACGGGGGGATAAAAAAATATCATTATTCATCCGAAAACCGATGCATAATTATGAAAGGCAAACCTGTTCGACCTCGTCTGGAAGCGCCGATATTCGCTCTCGTCGAGGACCGAGAGCCGGAGAGATAAATGGTGAATAGTGCACGATTCAAAGCCATCGGTCGAGAGTGCCCGAGCTCCGGGACGACCGCACCGGTCGCGGAGAGTTTGCGAGTGTACGTAGTACGTGGCCATATCGAATCTCGTCCCCAGACAGAATGTTCTCCCGCAGGATGTTGTATCCTTAATGTATTTACCTTGGCTCCTAACCCCCGATCGAACAGCGCCCTCCTCCACGCCGTTCCCCCCTTCCCCCGTCATCCGCCGTCCTCCTCTTCGCCTCGTTCTCCACCCATCTACCCTACTCGTTCTTCACTCAGCGAGCTCTACTTACCCCACTATATACTACGTGCTCTCCAAATCCCCTACCATCCACGTCCCAAAGATCCGTTTAGCCGGTCGTACGCCGGATTACCGATAGATATAGATATGATCCCCCCCTGAAACGTCGAGATAAACCTGGCGAAGATATTATAGCGAGTATTTGATTGAATGTGTTTCAGGCATGTTCGGAAAATCGTCGCCATTTAAAAAAATCTCCACTATTCAATTTAATCCCCGCTTAAGGTGTTGAATGAATAAAAAAAATAAAAAATGCATGTCGACCAGGAGAACATTGGAAGGTATTAACCTTCCATCGTACTAATTCCGGGAGTTCATTAGCATATGCCACCTACCGTGTCGACAGAGATTTTCCCCCGAAGTTTTTGGCGGAAGGGGTGGAGGGAGGATTGTAAGGTGTGGATGCGTTTCGTTCCATTCAGTGGTAGTTTTCTTAGACCGTAGGAAGGATAGGTCTAAAAGAGGAATGTGGAAATATTATAGGGAGTATTTGATTGAATGTATATCAGGGATATTCGAAAAATCATCGCCCTTAAAAAAAATCTCTACTATTTAATTTAATTCCCGTTTAAAGTGTTGAATGAATAAAAAAAATGAAAAATTTCATGTCGAGCAGGGGAACATTGTGTTACATTGCTCGAGAATTAACCTTCCATTGCACTAATTCCAGAAGTTCATTAGCATGTGCCACCTACCGTGTCGACAGAGATTTTCCCCCGAAGTTTTCGACAGAAGGGGCGGTACGGGGGGAGGGGGAAGGTTGTAAGGTGTGGATGTGTTTCGTTCCATCCAGTGGTAGTTCCTTCAGACCGTAGGGAGAGTAGGTCTAAAAGAGGAATGTGGGAATGAGAAGAGAGAACGAGCGCCCTCTGCCGAAACCTCACTCCAGAAGGAAGCTCCGCTCGTGCCGAGGAATATGTTTAAAGAGGGGTTTGAGCTTCTTCCGCCGAGCGATCCCGTCGCGCCCCGCATTAGCAGTCGGCGTCTGGCAGTGGCAGGGTGCTTACCAACACGCTCGCACGTTGGGGGGGGGGGGCACAAACGAGAGTACGAAGGCGTCGAGCAGCGGTCGCTGGTGTGTCCCGTGCGCGTTCATACGCCAGACACGATTTTCTACTTAGTACCAGTAGGATCGGGCTCGTGTACCAGCGCGTTTCCCCCTCCTTAGCTGGGAGAGAATAAGGTCGTGGCAAACGGCGCTGGAGGATCGGCACCGTCGTCTTCGAGAGGTCGTCTCTCGTAACCATCTTCTGTCTATAGAACGAGGGGGCCCCCCGGGTCCGTGGGGGAAAAAAGTCCTGGGGGAGACGAGCCGACCCGATAATATTCCCTCGATCGCACTCCGTCTTTCTGTCTGTCTAATGGCTTTCGACCGGTAGCTTTCCGATAACCTTTTAGGGGAGCGCGGCTTCGATTCCGGGAGAAATCCTTTATTCCGGCGCGAGAGACTGGGTCGTCCGATCCGGCGAAATGCCGACCAAACCTGGGCAGACTTATGGCGCGGGATTCTGATCCGAGGAGTCGGGGAGCACCGGCAATTGGCATTAGTCTTTGAGTTGGATTCCCGAGGGTACTCTTGGCGTGCATTCCGGGCGTAGTGTCGAGAGGTAATAGAGGCGCACCCCGGCTGCGGAAGGAGCTGGCAGCAGGTCTGGGTCCCCCGCCCGGCTGATGTATACCTGCAGTCTCGGTAGTCGGGGCTCTTAGCGAGTCAAACTCGATTTTCTGCCAGAGAGCGGCCACCGGAACGCGCGGAAGGCTTTGTGCCACGTCTTGAAGATGGGTGTGAGGATTACCTGCACCTGAAGTAGGCGAGAGCAACCCTCCGGGAACTGCAACATGCGAGGAGGAGGATATCCCGGAAGCCCTTTAGCTTATTCATCGATTCGGATTCGCTTAACCCTTGGCTTTGCCGCTTAGTTACCCGAACCTGATATACTCCTCCGCCTGATGCGCTCGATTCTTTCCTCGAAATCCTGAGTTCAAACTTGAGCGTGAAACAAAGGTCGAAGTGTGAAATTAAGTTCAAAGGTGTGGCTGTTCATTCGGCCCCATCGCTTCGGGTTCGCTTACACCTTGGCTTTGCCGCTTAGTTACCCGAACCTGATATACTCCTTCGCCTGATACGCTCGATTCTTTCCTCGAAATTCTGAGTTCAAACTTGAGCGTGAAACAAAGGTCGAAGTGTGAAATTAAGTTCAAAGGTGCGGCTGTTCATTCGGCCCCAAAAGCGTGACTACTTGCGATGGTTCTTCGCATCTTTTTCACTGGCAAACTCGCACGTTTCCTGGTTTACTCGTTTTTTCTCTCTTCGCACGGGTAGCAACTACGATAGATACGACGACGCGTCACGTATGCTCGCTGGTCTATATGGTACACCGGTATCCACTGGTATAACCGAACGATATGGGAATCCGCGAAAGCAGAGCCAGATATCGAATTGCGTAGTCATCCGAAAAGGCGGACGGGTGACGCCCGAATCACACGCTGAGAAAAATTCAGAACCAGCGTTATACGTCTCCGCCTATGCCAACGATACTCAGATTTTTCCCATCTCTCCGCCTCTTCGCGTTCGCTCTGCTACCTTTTTTTCATTTTTCTCTCGGGGACTAGCTCTCTCGTATGATGCGGCGAAGACGTCTTGGGATATGCGGGGGTGTGACGACTTCCCGAAGCTCACTTTCGGCTTGCGCGAGAATATAAAATCGACGATGCCGGTGAACGACGAGAAAGAGGTTCATGATATGAAAAATCGTCTCGGTGACTCTCTCTACCATCTACATCGATATGTTTACCCGTCGCCGACAGTTCATACCGATATCGGAAAACGCGAGGAATGGCGATGTAAAATGTCGGTGGGGCATGTCTGTGATTAATGAAATGTAATCACACTCGAGCCACTGTCGGAAGGTCCGGGTTAAAAACTAAATTAAATTCACCTTCGTTTCTGTCATCGTAATTTCTGCCATCGCGCAGACTTACTTCGCGCACCGTCTCTCACGCCGTACACGGAGAAAAATTGTTCTGTTTCTCTAACAATATGTAGATCGTTAATAATTGATTGTTGTGCAGCAAAAATATTTGGCTGCTGCAGCAAAATATTTGTTGCCACAACAAAATATTTTTTTGTCCCTATGTTAACCAGGTAAATCAGTTATGGTAACGAAATTCTTGTTGTCCCAACAATTTTTTTTTCTCTGTGCGGAAAAAAATAGTTCTATTTCTCTGATAAAATGTAGATCGTTAATAATTTATTGTTGTGGAAGCAAAAATATTTGGCTGCTGCAGCAAAATATTTTGTTGTCCCTATGTTAACCAGGTAAATGAGTTATGGCAACAAAATTCTTGTTGTCCCAACAATGTTTTTTTCCATGCAGCCGCACTGTAAGCTCTTATACGGTTATTGACAACATCTCATCTGCTTAAGGGCAAGTGAATATCACGGTCGGATTGTTTGTGCATAATAATAATTTCAGAATGTTCATAACAAATTACTGAAAAATAAATTGTGCAACAAATTACCCGGCAAGCAAATTTTTTTATTACGAAAATGATTTTTTAATTTTTCTTTTTAATACTTGAAAATTACGATTTTAAACAAATTTTAACATAAAGGAAATGAATAACATCTTGGGATCATTATTATGGACGAACAATCTTATCAGCATCTTCCATATGCTTGATTTTTTTCAGATTTTTTTCCGATCGAGAAGTGTTTGTAATTCTCATTTATTCCTCTCAAACTTAGGCGGAGTCAGTCATTGCGTTAGTACTACCTTAACCTACTTCAACCTTCGCCTTTGTCTACGCCCTGTAAAAAGGGCTTCGAGTAAATAAAGAAATAACTAAATAACAATACCGCAATTTTCGTTTCAGGATTGAAGGCCGAGTTGTACTACGTTCAGGAGGGTGTCGTTAACACGTACGCCATGAACTTCGTCGTTCTGGTACCGGCGAGCATCGCCGATCTCGAATTCTCCTGGCAGAGTCTCGTCGGCTATCCGGTGAGTAATAAAAAAAAAATACCGTTGTTATTGCGTCTATCTACCCGTGCCCATTCCCGGGAAAAAAATGTCGCTCCTCTTCCGCCCCTTCCCAATTTCGTGAGTTCATCAGCTCTATTTGAGGGAGGTCACGTGTCGATGATCCAAAAAGAGGGTGAGCTCGCGAAAAATACTTTTACCGTCCATTAACGCTCGGCAAGCTGCTCCCGTCGGACGACCCGATGCAAGTGGAACAAAACAAATATGTACCGGAGACACCCCAGCCACGTATAACACACATGAGTGTGCGCCGCTGCGCGGAAACTTCACACTTACTGTATTTCAGCCCCGCACACTTCGGGGGGGATCGCAGATAACATTGAGTGCATGAATCCCGAGTCCGAAACCCGGGGGAAGGATCTCCTCTCCGACTCTCGGCTCTGATTGATCGCACTTCTCGAAACTCTCCATATTAAATGTCCCGATATAGGTTGCGAGTCTATTCCCCGACGGGCGCTGGGAAAAAGAGGTCGGGCGATTAATCAGCGAGCATCGGAAAGGTTTTCCACATCGACGCGAGACAGACGTGGAACTACGGACCGGAAACACAGGGTGTAATTAGTCCCTGCCCTCGATAGGGCGAGCATCGAGCCGAGTTGAAGAACCCCTCGAGCCAGAAGACGGCAAGGATCTCGTAATCGAGCCTCGGACAAGACAGCAGCGAATGGAATCGGACGGAAGTACAACGAGGCGAAACTATTATTCTCGTCGGCTTAAGGAGCTTCACTCCACTCTAGCCGGCCGAGTGCTAGTTTTTTTGTCTGCACTGTGACGACCATTCACTATGGCCGATTGTGAATTGTATCGAACGTTATTACACGATTTGTAGATCATCGATTTAGGCCCTAATAGAGGTGCTCCATATTCACCACTCTTATCCCATCCTACCCATAAAATGTTCTATTCCAAGATTTTTATGAGGGTAACTCTATTTACCGATTTTGAGAATTTTGTACGCATTTTGCCGGAGTTCTCCGGTCTCCTCGACAAAGACACTCTGGTCGTCCCGTTTATCAAATATATGGCAGAAACAGCGAGATAAAGAAACACAGCCGGGAGAGAACCCACCGTTTGTTTTCTCGGTCGAGTTTGTAGATTGATCTCGTAATCGAGCCTACCGAGTGCTAGTTTTTTTTGTCTGCACTGTGACGACCATTCACTATGGTCGATGGTGATTTGTATCGAACGTTATTACTCAATTTGTAGATCAACGATTTACGCGCTACTAGGGGTGGTCCATATTCACCACTCTCATCCAATCCAATCCTATCCAATCCAATCCTATTCCAAGATTTTTACGACAGTCAACCTATATACCGATTTTGAGTATTTTGTACGCATTTTGCCGGAGTTCTCCGGTCTCCTCGACAAAGCCACACTGGTCGTCCCGTTTATCAAATATATGGCAGAAACAGCGAGATAAAGAAACACAGCCGGGAGAGAAACCACCGTTTGTTCGCTCGGTCGAGTTTGTAGATTGGGGATGGTTCGGGACCGCTCGCTCGGATGCAGCAGCACGCGAAGAACGGGAGATGATTGAGGGTGGTACACGCTGAATCCCAGTGGTTTGCGGAACCTGTTCGACCGCGGCTGCGATACCGGCGTGCAGTAACATCGTCGATGGGCTACAGGGGGATTCTGGGAAAGCATGGCGAAACGGGCTGCGCGGGGAGATAGATACAGAGAGCGAGAGTTCGGTGGTTGGGGTATCAATACTCTATCAATATGACATACAAACAGTGGTGTTCTGCGGAGCTATGGGGAGAGCCTGCTGGGTTTGCGCTCCCTCCGGTCACCAAGGAAACCGAATGCTCCCGATAGCGAGAGCGGTGTGCGTCCCCCTCCTCTTGAAAATCGCGCCCCCGCCCCCTCTTCTGCCACCCCCTTCATCCCCGCACGCCCGCCACGAAGAGAATCGTACGCTCTCGTGCTCTCTCGATATGCCCATCAGCCCTCGCGCCCTCAATCAAACGTTAAACGACAAGGAAATTGACGCTCCGCTACATGATGGCTTGCCCCCCCCCCTCCCCCCCTCCACCCTAGTTCCTCGCGCAGCGGGGTCTTCGCTCCACACCGAACCCTCCTACCGGAGAGAAACCCTTAGGAAAAACTTTCTTTCTCCAACCGCTTCTCCACGCTTCCATGAGATCAGAGAAGAAAGAGCTGCGAGGGCGTTCACGGCTCTTTGGGCCTTCGGGGTGAAAATTGGAATTCCACCCCATCCGGCGAATCGCACTCCTGATTGAAACAGTTATTTTCTTATTTACTCTGAATGGTAATTGGACGAATCTCTTTATTGTCCCGTTTGGATTCTTTATCGAGGATCGACGGTCATTGACGGTCGCGAAATGTATTTTTGATGGCTCTGGAGCGTTGGGTGACGTGTTCGCGATCGAGTTTGATCTGCCGCACGCTTCGGCGAGGGGTTCGTTGATACTTGTTTGTCGGTCGTTAGTTCGGATCCTCCAGCGGCGTTGACCCGTCGAATATATTTATAGCGAGGCAACGCAGTGCCAAACGACCGCGGTGTAAAACATCGTGCGGTTAATATGTACGCGTTGTTCGTTCCAGCAATGAATCAGGCGGTAAAAGCCGCGACGCTGAATCGATGCGACAAGGTAACTTTTCTTCTCGGCTCGTTCTCCCCTTCCGCCGTTCCGTGTCTCGGGTTTTTCGCAGACATCGGAGCCGAGGGCACCGAGCGCGAGGTCCGCCCCGAACCAGCCCGGAGGTTTCGCCGACGAACTTCCTAATTAGTAATGTTAATAGTGAAAAAGGAAGAGAGCTACGTCATTGCTCGGGGTGAGCGGGTCTTAACTAGATTTTCGACGTAGGCGAGAACATCGTAATTTAAAGGGCAAGGGCTCTCGCGAACGTCGGGACTGGATAATAAAATGAATAAACGACACGGCTCCGCTAACTACGTTGTAAAGTAGCGAAGCCGCTTCGATGATTCGATTTTTTTCATTCTTTTTCTTTTACCGCGCAGAACTTTCGTTCGGGAAACTAAAGGGAGTGTGCATCGATGATCCGTTAATCGGAAACTGCACGCTGGCACGGAACGGAGCTCGATAAAGACGCGGCAATTCCGCGGATAACTTTTTTTCCAGTATTGCGGCCAGCGAAACGAGATAATGCTCGCCGCGGAGCTTCGCGGGGTTCACCTTCGGGAAGGGATAATAAAGGAAGATAGCTGGAGAATTTCTCGCGTCGGTGAATTCTGCCTCGTATTACTCTAATTTCCCGGGGAAATTCTGTGGAATATATCTCGATAGAGTTCGCCGAGGCTACCGTGGCACGGAGCGGGGCGAAACGGAACATCGGGGCAAGACGGACTCGTAGGGGAGACCGGGGCAAAATGGCACAGCGGGGCAAAATGGGACAGTGAGGGCCAAACTCAATCTTACAATAATTTTTCGATGCCCCATTTTATCCCAACGATACATCCGGATTTTCAAACCCCTTTTGCTCCACATACCACCATCGCCACAATCCCAAAAGTTATTGGAAAATTGCGATTTGTCTCATTATCCCGTTTTGCCCCGCTGTGCCATTTTGCCCCGCAATCCCCTAACTTCCTTCCGAGATGAGGTTTTTTTTTACGTCCTGGCGAGGATTTGTGAAAGTAGTCGGTTTCGCTGCAGGGGTTCCGTTTTGCCCCGCTATCTCGATTATTCCTGTCCCAAGGCTCCCTCGGGAATACGCTGTGTGTATGTGTATAAATGTAGCGGAATTTGATGGGATTCAGAGGCTTACTCCGTATACGTGAAAAGATAAAAGGAAGAGGGAGATGAGAGCGGCGGAGATAGAGGCGAATGCACCCGCGATGCACAATGCCAATTGCAATCTAAACTTCGGAGCGTGTTCGCGCGCAAGTAGCTGGCTCAAGGATCGAGATCGTCCACTGGGCGACGAGGCAAGGATGTTTATCCGCGAGCGGGGAGGGCGAGAAAGCGAAGGTTCTCCGGTTTTGCCGCAGCCAGAGCCAGCCGGCTATCTTCTGCATTCCCCCGGGAGCATTTTCCATCCTGTTATCTGTGGGATTTCTCGTTCCGGCAGCGAGGTTCGTTAGTCCCGATGGCTCGAGTTTCCCCCGTTGCTCGGTTGTGCTTTCAGGTCTGAAACTGAAATCCGCGCGATTGTAATCTTCGGCTCACTTACGCAATTCCACTGTAACTGGCGCAGTCACATTATGCATGAGGCTTTTTGTTTAGTTTTCCGGTACTGCAGGTGGCTCCAATTGTCCACTTATCGCGATGCTTATCGAACTGTTTATATGGCTGATGCGCAACACACCTTTTACGCAGTTGGCTGAAGTTCCGAGCGCTTTAGAAGAATCTACTGACACGACGGAAACGAAGGAAACGATTTTTGCCAATTACCAATGGACCTCTTGACTTAGGGCAAAAATGAGGGTTTCTTTAGCTCGATGAAATTTGTCGTTCAACATCGAAGCAATTAATCTCCTCCCTACTGCTTCGATACATCCCTCAGATCGGATCTCTATTATGCCGAATTCAGCAATGTTTCTATCTTACAGCGATCTCCGTGTTATATCCGCTCCGTTTTTATCGTCTCTCGCCTCACTGACTATGACTCACTTCGGCTCATTTACGCAATTCCATTGGAACTGGCAAGTAGGATTATTCATTCAGTTTTTTGTATAGTTTTCCGGAATTTCAGATTATTCCAATTGTCCCGCTATCGCGATGCTTATCGAACAGTTTATATAGGCAGTGCGCAACACACCTTTTACGCAATTGGCTGAAATTCAAAGCGCTTTATAAGAAACTACTGACACGCCGGAAACGAAAGAAACAATTTTTGCCAGCTTTTGCCAATTACCAATGCACCCCTTGACTTCGGGCAAAAATTCCAGTTTATTTAGCTCGACCATATTTGTCCTTCAACATCGAAGCAATTAATCTCCTCCCTCTTGCTTCGATACATCCCTTAGATCGGATCTCTATTATGCCGCATTCAGCAACGTTTTTATCTTACAGCGATTTCTGCCTTAGGTCCGCTCGGATTTTTTGCCTCTCTCGCCTCACTGACAGTTTCCACAGTTGGTTGAAGATCGAATCCCTTTATAAGAAACTACTGCCACGCCGAAAACGAATGAAACAGTTTTTGCCAATTACCAATGCACCCCTTGACTTCGGCAAAAATCCAGTTTATTTAGCTCGACCATATTTGTCGTTCAACATCGAAGCAATTAATCTCCTCCCTCCTGCTTCGATACATCCCTCAGATCGAATCTCTATTATGCCGCATTCAACAATGTTTCTATCTTATAGCGATCTCTGTCTTGAGTCTGCTCGAATTTTTTTCCTCTCTCGCCTCACTGACAATTTCCGCAGTTGGCTGAAGATCGAAGCCCTTTATAAAAAAAACTGCTGCTACGCCAGAAACGAAAGAAACAGTTTTTGACATTACCAATGCACCCCTTGACTTCGGGCAAAAATTCCAGTTTATTTAGCTCGAACATATTTGTCGTTCAACATCGAAGCAATTAATCTCCTCCCTCTTGCTTCGATACATCCCTCAGATCGGATCTCTATTATGCCGCATTCAGCAATGTTTCTATCCTACAGCGATCTCCGCGTCAGGTCCGCTCGGATTTTTCCCTCTCTCGCCTCACTGACAATGACTCACTGCGGCTACACGCTATTTTACTTTATCAAGATCCATCCGCAGGGGTCTCTCTCTCCTCGGGGACCCCGAACCCTCGGGACAGTCCCTCGAATCTCTCGACATTTTCCTTTCGATCTTTCGCGTCTCCGACGCCGTATGAACCGGCTGCGCTCCCGCACGTTAAGTCTAGCGTCCGATAGCAGTAAAACTTTCGATTGCGCGACAGCAGCGATAGCCGAAACCAGCGGAAATTCACGTTCGCTCTACCGAGAACCGAATTTCACGTCGAAGATCACAGAAAGATGAGTCACTCGCAGTTCTCTAAAATTTTAGATCGACGTCATCTTTCCGGGATTACATCGTCAGAAAGATACCGATCGAGACGTCGCGAGACCCCAAACATCGCTCGGGAGTGCGAATGATAAATTACTTTTCACCATCCCGCCAATTCGCCTTCAAAGGAATGATTCGGCGGATTATCTGACTCGCTTGTTTTCTCGTTTTTTTTTTCTCCGCATTTTTCCCAATTCCTCGTTTCTTTTCATCAGTTTCTTTTTTCCCCCGACTACCCCAATCTTTACCCTCATCAGTCTTTAGCCGTGAGTCATAGCGACGCAGCCGCAGTAGGGGAGACCGGGGACAAAAGTAACACGGGTCAATTGTAACAAGCGGCCGCGCAACGCTGCGCACGATCGGACGCATCGGATATGAAGTGAGCAACA